>JAZHYW010015060.1:0-65411 GCA_037355805.1 Ixodes ricinus | reverse complement strand
AAATTCTTTTACATGTGCAACAACTTGCCGCAGCTTCGGTCTGTGCAGCATGAGGCGATACGAACTTCCGCGTGCACGGCCACTTTTCTCCTGCGAACTAGAGGTATGGCGGCGTCACGCATGCTCCGAACGTTTGGTGACATCAATGCAGAGGGACCGGGCCCGCGGAACTGAACGTCCTTCAACGCATTCACTGTGCAGGAGGCCTAGACGAACGCTGACGAAGCGCTTGTGTCTAATATGTGACTGCGGTCGATGCCATTATAATGCCGTTTAAATTGTACTGCAGGAAAGGGGTACGGGGGGGGGGTCGGTGTGTTATATACCTTAACTCGGAGCGGACGTGAAGCGAAAACTCGCGCTGCCGAACCAAGACATCTTGGGTTTATTCCACACCCCGATTCGTTTCAGTGTGAACGAGCATTGTACTGGCGTGTGGTCCTGCATTACTACTGTGTGGTGGTACATTGAAGACCCAATGCTAGCGTTTGTATCGTACTGGCTAAATTTATCATCTACAACTGAGAGATAAGTCGCCAGTTGAAGCAGATTGGCTCTTGGTTGTCTCAACATATATACAACACAATAACTTTCGAGTGTTTTCCGCACCACAGTTCGAAGGGCGCAGAACGAAGGCTCGTGCTGAAGAACCAGTAATTCTAGGTTCAAACACTCCCCTCCTCCCCCCCCTACACCACTCTTGCCCGTTTTGATCAGAATAAGATTCGTAGCGGCGTGTTGTTGTGTATTACTACAGCGTGTGGCGCGTAAAAGACCCCAGGCTAGTCGTACTACAAAGGCTAAATTTTTCATCTCCAGTGGTTAACAATATTCCCATGCTCCAGCAGACTTAACTGCCCCTGTCTTTCCTAACGACAATTTTTATCGTTTAAAGATAAAGCGATATGCATCCTATATATTCTAGTGTTCCCACTGCCTTAACCAATTGGTTATTATGGCCGCGGTTCTCTTTTGCTATGGGCTCTCTTTGTTGGTCTTGATAATTATTCCTGCAATATACGTTCGGATCAGAAAAGAAGAAGTAGAGGAAGCACAACAACATAGAATTCAGACAGTTTACATCTGGGATGGATAAAATGCATCGACCAGAGACAGGCCGAGTGATAACACTGAATCTTGCGGGTAACGACGGCCGTGTTCAAAACAGGCCGGACTTGGCCTTTCCGCTTCCTTCGAAAACAGGATCTCTTCAGTTCAGCCTGATGATGGGACTCTTCGCTTCAAGGCTGCTTGTCGCTGCTCTGGTTCAGAGTTGCCAGCGCAAAGATCTGGTCGGAGCTAGTTTCGCGACGCGTCCTAAGAGCGGCACGGGACTGCCAGAGTGAACGGGAGTGACAGTAAGGTTCGAGTTGCATTCTTGGAATGCATGGGCCTCGCGAAAGATTCGGTCTCATTCTGGCGCTATCAGTCGGGGCTGAAAATAGGCCTGACTGTGCTGATAGAGTGCTGACTTCACCGCCATATTATTGACAAAGTGCTCATACAGTGCTACTTTGTGAGCGCTGCGTCACCGCTGTTTCTAGTGTTGACTTATCGCTGCACTGCAGATGGGAAACGGAATGTCTGGTATAAAGTGCTAACAAAACCAAGGAGACTATTTAAAATCCTGGGCTTTGTCATGCGCGTACTACCCTCCATGGGTCATATTTCATTTAACCCATCTGATAGATCTCCACATGTCGCTATATAAAACATGGCTTACTTACTCTACAAATACCGAACACGGTGATAATTTATCGATGGTTAACAATACGATACCGCGGATTATAACGGGTTGGAAAATGTATACTGATTTTGTACGCGGTGGTTTGTATCTCGCTTCAATAATCACGTTACAAATATCAAATTACTGTTATATAGTGTTTGCGGCTCAGCTATGAGGTGGAGACTCAAGCCGCTGGTATAAGACTTTTTGCATTCTTCCGCCGCAGGAACGGCAGAAGAACGCAGAGTGAAAACCGATAATGTTCGTATAGCGAAGTCAGAAAAGAAAAGGAACAAGGTGAATGTGAACTCTAGCACACGCGGACGTCACCCAAAAGATCCTAGCGCAAGTGTTTTTTTGTTGTTTTTTTAAGCAATGGTTGACGTCGTCGATGTATATTCGTTATGTGCCTTCCGCAAATAAGGAGTGATAAAATATGCACTTGCTCCTCGTGAAGACAAACGCGCGGGCTACTTCAGTACCACTATAGAAGACAAGAAATGCATCTTCTTAATCGAATGTCATATCTAGTGGGAACACGCAGCGCGGCTTCACTCCTACTTGCATCGTCGTGATAGAGTATCGCAGCGAGTGCAATGCCGTGTCCAAGTGAATAATGCGCCAAATAAACACAACCACGTAGCAGCCACTGCATCAAATCGCTCCGCTGGCCAACCAGGAAGAGCTCTAGTCAATGCGAGTTACGTGGCGTCTGGGCTAGTGCAAGAGGAGAAAGAGAACGACGTTACAAGGCCCAGTGCTCGCGAGTGCACGGTCACTCCATTGCTGGGCCTGTTCAAATAAATGCATCGTTTTTTTTTTTATTTTGTCTGGCCTTTTTTGTCTTTCTTGCGGTTGAGCAACACGGATCGATCCGCAAAGACGTCAACGCGACGGGAACCTCTGTAAAGGATTCTTTGCAGAATACGAGAGGAACTGTGGCTAGAAGTAATAGACCCTTTCCAAAAAGGGCGCTCCATCTAGTAGCCATTGCGCAACATATTCAATTAATCCATTGTGTGGCCACGTACTTTGAGCATGTATTGAAGACGGAAGCTGCGTCGTTCGGCGGGGACTAGGATTCATGCAAACGCGCCGCTCTTCAAAAATGGTCACCGCCGATGTTACTTGAATTACTTTTGTAAAGATATTGGAGGCATGGGAGGAGCTTCTGACGCATTCTTAACGTGTATCTGCCTAGACAATGACGTACGAATCTTTGGTGTAGCCATGAACTCTCTTCGACATTCATGGCTGGAAACTGTATGGTCTCCGTCATTGTCTCCATTCGTCAAAAGAAACTGCAATAAAGAAAAAAATACGTTCTCGAGGTTGTTTTTGTCAAGTGGTGGCGCTGGATATACACTCTTTAAAAAAAGGGTACTGTAGTATGCTCCTTAAATGGGTAACCGACTTGCACACAGGGCAACCCCTTTTGGAGATAACGTTACCCCTGCAACGAGGGTGCACACTTACCCCCTGAGTTAGGGTGAAACACTGCTCTCTTTTTGGAGGGAAACCTTAGTTCCCTTTACGGTTAAAAGCGTATCCTTTCAAGTCAGATTTTACCTTCTTTAGGGGAAACTTCAAATCCCACGAGAGGTAAGAGAACATATTTGAGGTGGCTCCTTTTAACTCTTTTTGGAGGCAACAGCACCTGCTACAGGGGGTTGGTTTTAGCTTTTTATAGAGGGAACAGTTGCCCGATTTGGGTCAATAGTACACGCCCCTAGTTGCAACCTTTACCCCTTTCTGGAGTGAACTATGATCCACTTTGGGGTTAAATGTGCACGATGGCGAAAACAGCGTAGAAAACGCGGCCTTCGAAGAACAAACACGTCAGGACAGTGCTGTCCTGCGGTGTTCGTTCTTCGTAGTCCGCGCTTTCTGAGCTGTTTTCCTCATCATGGATAACATCAACCAACTGGCCCAGTTCACCAAGTTCACCACCTCAATACAGGTTATGTGTACGCTTGATAGAATCACTTTTACTTCCTAATGCAAGGTACTATGGCCTTTTGTGGGTTTGATAGTACATGCTTAAAGGGTGGTCCTTATAATAGATGAAGACGGCACTTGTTCTGAAAGTAAATGACAATGTTTTATTGTGGCTGTCGTAAACAAAATGGCATAAATATCAATGGCATGACTAGACATCTTATAAAAGTTCTAAGATGAAACCACTAACCTCAATAAAGGCACTTGTCACAACACTTTGCGGGCTCTAGTTCGCGACAGTCAATAAATCATCACAAAAATTGCATAAACAATAGGTGTCTACCCGGCAAATAAATGCGAATGCCTGTAAAACTGCTTAGAATAGCGAAGCTTCATCGAGGTGAACTCAGATGACTGTGTCTGGTAGAAACCAGATTTAAAATAAACGTTCTCTGATATAACATAGGTTCAGTATCAGACATATAACAAAAAGCAATTCAAACCAAGACAGGACTAGCAATGACTACTGAGTTGCAGCTCAAGGACAGCAGTACGCTATGCCCGTCCTATCCACAGTACTGGAACGAATTCTGGAGTGAAGGAAAGGAGACTCTGGGATTTTCTCTTCTCATGTGTAAAGAAGAAAGGGCTCGTATCTCCTGCTGCTGATGAGCCACAAAAACTAGCGCGAGGGCCAAAGGGATCTAACTCACTTCAAATAAATTGCAAAAATCAGTTTTGACCATCTTGTATTTAAACCTTACAAGCCATCAAAAACCATCTTGTATTTAAACTATGCAAGCACAAATCACTGTTAGCATGAAACAACAACCCTCGAATGCTTGCAGGCACCGAGCATGAAGGAGACTGAAATAAATTAAATATACCAATGCTGCACAAATCAAAAAGCAGTAACCTTGGAAGTTACAAAAATGTACTATAATGCAATATTATTGCCCTTCTGTAACTCTCAGAATCAACCATCCTGCCTTATGTCAGACAAAAACAAAAAAAAAAACATTTAACAAGCGACATAAAAAAACAATTTCTGAACCTGCATAAACTGACATTTAAAACAAGACTATACTTTTTCGCGTATTTTTTAGGTTTGAAAGCAATGTGGTGCACGTGACTTCACTATTGAGTGTTTCAGAGCAATTAAGTACTCCAGTGCAATAAGTCTGCGCCTGAAGGGGTGATGGTACTCAAAGTTAAAGATGACGAAGAGGCACAATGCAACCAGGTCTGCTTCTGCATTGCGACGCCGCATCGAGGTCTCGCTCCACTGCCACATAGCTGGGCACCTCCGAATTTATTAGGCTTGTGCTGACAGCCACCGGGTAGATTGCACTGCCTGCCTAGAACCAAAAGAATGTGGAAATCATGTAATATGATATTGAAACCTGTCATCCCAAATTTAACGAAACCGTGAAGAAATATTAGATTTTTCTAAGAGGCATTTGGTGCATTTGATGGGCCACTGATTCCAGCATTGAAAAGCATCAAGCATACTTACCAGACATGACCAGTTCAACTGTTGACAAACCACCAGTGATTAAAATTATCACATGGAGGGTGATAATCGTAGATTAGTAAGCACTTTGTATCCACCGGTCATTTTTAAATCTGTCACCCCGATTTACTTAGGTGTGTAACAAATTTTAGTCAAAGGAGTACAACTACTGTAGCAGGTGCTGATTGCTGGTTGTGCTGACTGTAGCAAGTGCTGATTGTTGGGGCAGTTAGTATTGTACGTAAGAAAACATGATTGCGTTTTAAGACAAGGACAGAGGAAGAACACACACCACAGAGCTCTACACCACAGTAGCTACTCACCACCTCAGCCGACTCCCATGACCGCCAACCATAAGTGCCGAACTTCGGCAAATATGTAAATATTTTCGCCGAGGTGATTTTTCAGATTTAAATTGAATGTATGTTTTATTTAGACATGAGAAGAACCGAAGACAAGAACGAAACCACAAAAAAAGAAGACACAAAAAAGAGACACTCAAGCGCCTTGTTTGAGTTACTTTAATTTATTTACTCAGAGTATACCCTGGAAAATGTATATTCTCTGGGAAAAGAACAAACACCACACACACAAAGAAAATATAAAAATCGAGAGCCCCATTTCAATAAGAAAGTCAAACTAAAATATCTGACTACGCTTACCTGCAGTAAACAGTTTTAACAACTGTCACGAGATGAGTCAAAGGTAGCAGGCATCCAGTACTCTTGAGGAAATCATCCTACAACGTTGACGCAGGACAAAAAAATATATTCCACCAACTTAAAATAATGCAAAATTTAGCTATCTAACTCGCCTACTTAATGATCAGACTTTTAGAAATGCCTGATTGTACGCAAAGACAATGCCAAAACAACAATATAATTGCTACTATTGCTGCCGATAACAACTTATTGACCTTATTCCGTAATATGCTACTTTTAATGTTTGTGAAGCGCGCGAATAATTAGCTCAGACATTTATATTTCGTAGTTCAAGGTAACGTGACGTTTTACCAAAATATTTATTGAACATCGTTAAATGAATAAAAAAACCTTGATATTGAAAATCAGTGTTTAACACTGACTTTTACAAATATCTACGACGTTGAGAATTAATCACACCGGTTGGCCGGTGCCACCAATGACTGTCTGATTGGCTCTTGTTCTGCGGAACAACAACAACAACAACAACAATCTTTTCCTGCCTCAGTCTCGGGCTAAGAACAAAATGGTTAACAATCTTATGACATTTCAAGTATTGGATCAGATCCTCAATTTATCGTCGAACGCGACACACCAACGGCACCAAAAAAGAGAAGATATCCTTCCCCTCCCGCTCTAAACGTAGGTGACCCCGATTCACGAGGCGTCTTGTCGCCTGGCCGCCGCTCTCCCCCTTCCTCCACCCGCACACACATACTCCGGGAAAAGCTCCTGGCTACGCCACTGGTTAGCGCATTTCAATCTTCTAAATATGTGCTAGTGCAAGCGACAGTCGTTCTAGCTCTTGCTCTTTATGAACTTCGTTGGTCTAAACCGTGTCTGCGTTCGCACCACATACTAATTTCATCGAACTCTCGACGCCTTCAAACGTGCAAATATGTCCGTCACCCCTTTGTCTAGGGAAGACGGTGGTCGCCTTCCGGGGCCGTCCTAACCGAAGCAAAGTGTCGCCCGGGCAGAACATTTTCCTGCCTCCATATGGTGCACACGACTTGGATCTTCGACTGAAGTCAATGCAGCGCTCTCGGTGACTTCGTAAGAAGAGACTGAGCTGAGCAAAACAATAAAAAACGTCCCTGCGCTGAAACGCCTGCTTCGAACTTTCGAAAGACCGTTTAGCCCGGCGGGGAGCGTCGGCGGGGAACGCGCTCGACACCGGGCGGGCGCTCGCCCACGCATGCGCGAAGAATGACGTGTTTCACGAGGAGACCAATAAGCGCTCTCGTTTGCTCCTTTCCACAGCCACTCGCAGCGCCCAAACAGGTACACCCCCTGGGAGCTAACACTTCCTCTTTGTTGCTCCCTCGCGGCGAACTTTACCTTGTAGGAGCGCAATCTTGATAGAAGGAGCTAGTGTCTGCTGCTTCTGACGGGGTAACAAGCGAAGCGCTTCCCCCTGGTCGGGAGGAGGGTGATAAAGGCGGTCTGTTACCTCCTTTTGGTACACTTTTTTTTAAGAGTGTAGGGCCGGAAATTATCATCATTGAGCTTGTTAAGCTAGCTGCTCTGATAAAATGGCGCTTGTTGGCAAGAATTCTACTTGTTGCTTCTCAACACAACAATCATTATTTTTAAGGAAGAAATAGATTAAAATCCGCCTGTCGCTCTTTTCAAACCGGGAAGGATATAAAAGAAATGCACGCCAATAATTTCGCGTAAAAACATTGGCGAGTCAAAAACGAGTCTCAGTAAATTTTCCAACCCCAAAATACAATATCTTGGAGTTAGAACATTCGAAACGTCACGCTCATTATTAATACGTTAGCATTAGTACCCGCATGATAGGGAAAGTGGACTACATTTGTGGACAAAACAGTGGAAAGATAAGCGCACCGCGTAGACAGGAGGTCAGTAGGGAAGAACAAAGGCGAGAGGGAGGCGATGTGACGTGGCTGAAGCCAATGCATGCTGGGGCGAGACAGTACTTTCAGGTGTGCGGAGAGTTATGTCTTGGTTTGTGCTACAAAATGCTGTGTGAACCATGTACTAGCGCAGGTCTAAGTAGGCGGCGAAAAGTGAATGCAAGATCCCTTGGTGGATCTTTAGTGAATGCGTTAGCATGACCCTTGGGAGACTGTAACACTCACTCCGCAACGAAACCATAAAAAGAGGCAGCAAAAAATATAGGAATCAAAAGAAAAAACTTACAAGGGAAACGCAACCCATAAAAGTGAAAAGGTCAGCGTTCGCGTTCCTCAAAAGGGACGTTTGTCGCGTTTTTAAAGGGTGATGCTAACGTATTCTCTAAGCAATCATTAATGAATCTTCCTTTAATTTTTCCACCCAGATCGCGTCACGGAAAAAAGCGGCAAACGTCCCTTTTGAGTGCTTCAAATCACATCGTTTCTTTCGTAATATTGTTAAGAATGAAGGCGACGATGAGACGAACAGTGAACGGAAAATAAAGGTTTAACCGCCAAACGTCTGGCAAACAAAATGAAGAAGAAACGTTGAGGCAGCAGAAAAGTGGGCGGAAATTCGGCGGCGTAGCAGAAAGCGAGAGCGATATTGCCACGACAAGGTCGCGGGCCGCTCCTTATATAGACAGAGTGGGCATGTAATATTCGGCAAAGAAGCTTCGAGCGTCGCGGGCTTGGGGCGAGAATAAACAGGCATTCCGAGAACAAGAAACAAGGATGAAATGAGAAAAGTTACGCCCCGAGTAAGAAGAAACGCGAATCTTTCAGAAGCGCGTGACCGAGCGTTGTTTGCTCGGCCCTGAGCGCGGCAGTATCCCCCCCCCCCCCTTCTTTTTAAAAGCGCAACGTCCCGATGCAACGCGAAAGAAAACAAGAATGGCTAAAAAAGTTACGGTGAGACGAAATAAACATGCGGTGTCGCAATCCTATCGCGCCTAGAACGGCTTGAGTCGAACAACGTGGAGGACTTCGGGTCGTGGCTGGCGGCGTCCTCATGGTCGTGTTCCGTCGGGGAGCTCCGGCGTAGTTCAAGTCCCCAAGGCGGCGAATGACCTTGTAGGGTCTGAAGCAGCGTTTTAACAGTTTCTCGCTGAGGCCGCGGCGGCGATATGGCGTCCACACCCACACCCTTTGAACTCCACGTCGCGTCGAAGAAGGTTCTACCGGCCAGTGTCGATACGTTGTTTGCACTTTATCCGAAGGCAGGCTAACTGACGTACCTCTTCTGGCTGTTGTGTGAGCAGCTGGGCGTCGTTGGTGCCGTCGTTCGTCGGGTCGTGGGGCAGCATGGCGTCCCGCATCGTTGTCACATTTCTGCCGTTCATCAGTTGAAAAGGTGTAATCCCTGTGGTTTCTTGAACCAGCGCTTTGCTGCACCCTCCAACGAAAAGTAGAGGTTCGGCAGGTACTGCTCGGCGGCCCTTCCGTTGTGGCTTGGGACGCTCTCATAGTGTTGGATCCAGTACTCGACGTTCTCGTGAATCTCGCCGTGGAAGGGTGTCGGCATACGAGGGCGAAGGGCAGGTAAACGACCGGGGGGGGGGGGGGAGGGGTGTCGGCGAGAGTCTTAGTTTGCAGGCCAAGGGAGGTCATAGTTGGTTTCATCGACTTCCTCCTTTGGGGTCCGGTAGAAGTCAGAAGGGTCGATCCTTGGTCCGGCGGCTTCCTCGGGTCTCGGTTGTCTCCACTGGCGGTCTTCTTGAGCAGGCGGATGGATTGGCGCTGCGAGGCCTTGGAGGGTACGTTTCATGAGGTGTGGTGCCCCGCACCTCCACCAGAAATGTCACGAATGAAGGTGACCAGGGGACAAACAGTGAACTGAAAATAAAGGTTTATTCGGCGAACTTGTGCCAGACTAAATAAAGAACGAGCGTCGAGGCACCAGAAAAGCGGGCGGCGAATCGGCACCGTAACATCGAGCAAAAGCGAGACTGACTCGACAAGTGTTAGTAGAGCGTTTTCAGATAAGATCGAACAACCATGTTCGGTGACCATTTTCAATTTCTATGAAAAAAATATATTTTGCTAAGATTATGCCCAGAATAATCAAACCAATCCTTGTTCTCTAAAAAAAATGTTTGTCTTCACGAAAAAAAAAACAACTTGCAAGCACCCTTTCGGTCACGTGCGCGTTTTGCCTATCGCGCGACGTAGACATTTCGGGCGCCTTCCCCCAAAAACTGTTCTAGCTAGGGGTCTAGAAATATTCACTGCCAAATAAGGAATAGGAACGATTGAAAAAAGTATTAGTCACCGAGTATGAGGGTAGTTATTTTTTAGAAACAAAATCGCAAACACGGCACATTGCGCAATAACGCTTTGGATTATAGAATATTTTTCTCCGTATCTATAAACGCAAAGGTCTTCAAACTTTGCGAGTGTGTTGCCCTGTATATAATCAATCTTTGCGTAAAATATTGTTGTCCTGGTTAGCGGGAGAAATTGACAAGAATGGCTCACACAGGGGCATTTAACTAAAAATGCATTATTTTTAAAATCTTTTTAGAAAAAGGCCATATTTAATATACTTTAAGCTCTACGAAAGTAATGTTTGTGATATGTAATAACAGAGTCTGCATTAACATGATGCAATATTTGTGTGGCTCTTACGTTATAAAGCGAGAAACATAGCCAAGTTGACGCTAACGCGGTTGCCAAAAATGGGGCGTGCACATACCCGTTCTTCACAACTTCATTATTATAAAAAAAGCGTAAAAATGCTACGGGCTGGTCAGGCAAAGACAAATTGACAGAACAGACGTGGACGGTAGATTTGAAGGGAAAATTCTTCATACATTTTTGTACAACCGACCCAAAACTGTCTATGGTCCGGAGCGATCGAGGTGCCCAACCCTGTATCATGCTTCGCGGTGCCTGTTTCAACAACCGGCGCATAGCGTGTCCGTCTATGCGACGTAAAGGAAGCAGCCGGAGTTACTTAGCAAACATATCAGCCTACAACCTTGGCGGTAACATGATATAAGAAGTAGGGCGCGGCAGAACCTGAACCTGCGCCGCTGGTCATCGACAATAGATCCGCCACCGTGGAGGGCCGCACAACGCGTAGAAAATAAAGATACATAAAAAAGAAAAAATAATTGCGATTTAATAAGATTGTTTGTAACTTAATTTATAAGACAACGGTACGGAGAATGGTGGATTCCAATTCGGGTATGCTCATGTGACCTACGTATGTGATGGCGCAGCAAGCCACTTTAAGAACAAGTACCAACTACACGAGCTGCAGAGCCACGAATACACGCCAGTGAGGTGTATTTTTTCCACAACTTGACATGGCAACAGTGCCTGTGATTGAATCGGGGCTTGTTTCAAGCACCAGACAATGTTGTACAACCTCCGACGGCCCATCAAGTCGGCGTCAGAGATGGTTGCCCCACTGAACACTAAACTGCCGAACATGAAACTAATCCACCTCCCGAAAGCTGACGTCAAAGCGTTCAAAGACATGAAAGCAAAGGACTGGGACTCTGTTTCCGTTGTGCGTGGCATTCAGTCCTGCCACGTGTGGCAGTGTACGTGGTCCGCACTTCGCAACCACAGCTGTTTTAGCAAGAACAGTAGCCGCAGAAAAGATATATCTTTAAAAGTAAAGTCTCCTATGGCGGCGAAAAGCAGATCGAGGTCGCGAGGTTGCGGTGCCACTGAGAAGAAACGAACAGTGATCGCTACAGGCAAACCGGGAAAAAAATGTTCCACCTCGGAGTGCCAGGAGAGCGCCGTGACCGACTCAGGTCAGCGTCCGGCAGAAAGAATTCACGCGACAAGCTCTGAATCTGCGCACAGGATCTTGATCAATAACATTTGTTCTTCCTTATTACTACTTAAACCTGGTCGTCAGCAGCCCAGCCTCCCTACGAAGGATAGGCTCCGAAACTGACTGATCCGAGAAATCAGTATTTAAATTGTTGACTTGTGCTTCAAACTCACCTGTAATCTTTTGTATCTATTTTATTTTTCACGAATTTTGTCACAGTGCTTTTTCTTCACAGACTTTCTACATTTTTAGACCCCTTGCTTGCCCTTGTTTGAAATCGGCAACGTTCTATCTTTCTCTACTCCCGCTACGCAATTCTGTATATTAAAACCCGGCCTGCAAAATTAAAAAAAAAAATGAAAAAAATATTGCAGAATATTTTTCAAGGGCCTGATAGGACAGATTATAAGCCTTGATCTGTGAAAAGTAGAAAAATATTTACGATAGCATTAGTTTAAAACATGATTTTCCAATGATAGCAAAATCGGTAACCTGTCTACACTTCAGTGTAGTTTTTTAGAAAGGTTATTGTTTTCAATTTCAATAAAAATGTATGCGAATATAAAACAGACGTGTCCAAATCATATAAAAAAAATTGAATTTCCAGTCTTTGAAGATCCGGATATATAAAACTCTGAATTGCTTTGTAATCGATAATGCTTGTTTACCTCCTTTTATTTAACGAAGAGTTTCAGCACAAAAAAAAATATTGAACCTAAGACGAAAAATGTTTTTCTTTAATAAATATCCAAAAGGACGGTTTCACGGAAGTCGCAAAAACGTGCCCGTATACCGACAGAGACTTTATGATTTTTTTTTGTCAAGATAAATTTTATTTTCCGCTAAATTTTTTGAATATGTTTTTGCGCTTGCACAACAGGTAAAAATATATCTCTTGCTAAAAATTAAAAAAAAATATCGACCGGACATGGTCTTTTGATTCTATCTGAAAATGCCCAATACAAACCATATCGGGCAATCGAATTTTTTAATGTTTTTAAGCATATTTTATTTTCTACGGGTTGTGCAGCCCTCCACCGCGGCGGATCTATTGACGCTCACAAGCGGCGCAGGTTCAGGTTCTGCCGCGCCCTACTTCCTATATCATGTTACCACCAAGTTTGTACCTTTACGTCGCATAGTCGTAGACGCTATACGCCGGCTGTTGAAACAGGCACCGCGAAGTATGTCACAGGGTGGCGCACCTCGATCGCTCCGGCCATGGACTTTTTTGGGTCGGTTCTACGAAAACGTATTAGGAATTTTCCCTTCAAAACTACCGTCCACCTCTGTGCTGTCAACTTGTCGTTTCCTGATTACCCCGTAGCCTTTTTACGCTTTATAATAATAATGAAATTGTGAAGAACGCGTATGTGCACGCCCCATTTATGGCAACCGCGTTAGCATCAATTTGGCTATGTTTCTCGCTTTAAAACTTAAAAGCAGCAACAATATTGCATCATGTTTTTGCAGACTTATTAGTACAGTCTCTAAACGTTAATTTCATAGAGCTTAAAAATATTAAAGATGGCCTTTTTTTATAAATGATTTTCAAATTATGCATTTTTAGTTAAATGCCCACTGTGTGAGCAATTCTTGTAAATTTCTCCCGCTAACCAGGTCAACAATATTTCACGCAAAGATCAACTATATAGAGGGCAACAGACTGGCAAAGTTTGAAGACCTTAGGTTTTATATATACGGAGAAAAATATTCTTTAATCGAGATCGTTATTGCGCATTGTGCCGTGTTTGCGATTTTTTCTCAAAATAAATACCCTAATACTCTGTGATTAATACTTTTTGTCAATCCTTTCTATGACTAATTTGTCAGTAAATATTTCTAGACCAGTAGCCAGAACAGTTTTTTGGGGGAAGCCGCCCGAAATGTCACCATCGCGCGATACGCAAAACGCGCACGTGACTGAGAGGGTGCTTACAACTGGGCATAATCCCAGCAAAATATATTTTGTTTTCATCGAAAATAAAAATGGTCACCGGACATGGTTGTTCGATCTTATCTGAAAACTCCCAGTAGTAACTCGTGGTGTCTTTACGTCGCCTAAGTTGGCCTAGCTATTGACACTGGCACTGGCAGGCAACAAGCCCAAAAAAGGGCATTTTATAATTTAAAAAAAAAACGGTGTTTTTAAATATTTTTGGTGCCAGCTTGATGGTAGTTGCAGCCTCTTTCTGAGCCCTGTATCTCTGAAGAACCTTTTAAAGCTTTAAATGGCCTCTGCAGATTCTTCGCGTACCGTCTGGAAACAGTGCGTCTTGAGGTGATACTCCTGGACAGGATGAGTCATTGGAGAATTTCTGCCCTGTTTGTCCCGTACTCCGTGCATACTGACAATGTGTGCTCTACTGTCTCTACCTCGTTGCAACTGGGACAAATAGGGTCCGGCATTCTCCGAATTCTGTGCGGAAACATGCTGGTGTAGCCCATGTTTGTTCGAAGGCAACGCACGAGGGTCGGCGCTGCTCGTGAGAACCCGACCAGTGTCACTTTGGGCAAAGCTGGTTCCGGTCTTTCGATTTGTACGTTCCACTGCACGTCTTGGATAACTTTTCGTGCGTCCGTTGGTATGGTGACGCTGCCGTCTCTTGGTGAGCTTCCGTTGCCAGGCTGCCTGCCTTCTCGTTTTCCTTGAATCCATTATGTCCTGGTATCCACTGGAGGTACACCGCTGTGACTTGCTTTTGCAGTTCGCCAACTGTGTTCCTTAAAACCGTGGTCAGTGGGTCGCTGAAGGGCGGTTTGACCAATCTTTGTAAGACGCACTTGGAGTCCGAGAGGATGATGATCTGCTGAGGTGACAGCTCCGCTGCTGCGTTAAGGGCCTTCCCAATGGCCACTAGTTCTGCTGTCGTGGAGGACGTTGCCACCATGAGGTTTCCACTCAGCTCTGCACCTATCTCAGTAATATAAAAGCTGCCGTGCTTGATGTTCTCGCCCTGTTTACCGACCCATCTGTGCAGATGTGTAATTTCCCAGAATGCTTCTTTTCTAGGTGGTCTTCCACCGATGACTTGGGCAGCAGTGGTGGTTTGTCTTTTTAAACCTCAGGTGTTCAATTTTACCTCCCATGAAATCTTTGCTACATCCCAGGGGTCCAGTCTTGCGTTGTTTGTTAGAGCTGGCAACGGGGATGCTATACCGAGGAACTCGCCTATTACTGTACTTTATATGGTCAATTTTCGGTATTGTAGTCGTGTGAGCGGCCATCTACCTGGAGTGAAAGTTGCAAGTCTTGCTAGTTGTTGCAGCTGTATCACTGTTGCTTGTCTCCCGAAAGGGGTTCTACTCCCATCTCTCTTAAAATAGCCTAATTTCCTGCGGCTTGAGGGACGCCCATTGCTATGCGTAGTCCGCATCTCTGTACCCACTCCAGCTTGTCCCTCTCCGTTTGTGAGGGCGTCATGTACAGAAGTCTGTATAAGATTCCATGAATATACCAAGGTCCGTTGGGCGGCTGCAAGTGTTCGTTCTGAGAATCCCCAAGAGGTCCCTGCTATGCAGCGGATTGCACTTGTGGCCGGTCTGCAGACATCCATTACCGCTTTCATGGCCTGAGCCTATTCCAGCTGTCTGTTGAGTATAATTGCTAGGAAACGTTGTTTTTGTACCTGTTTGATCTTTGACCCTGCCAGTGTTACGTTGGCTTTAGGGAAGCGCCGTCCATTTCTCAGTATTGGCATACAGGCTGCTTTGTCCTGTGAAAGGGCAAGCCCAGATTCCACCAGGAAACCCTCCGTCGCATTGATGGCTTCTTGAATACAGTGATATATTGGTCTCTTGTATATTCCTGACAGCCACAAGCAAATGTCATCTGCGTATTATGACATCTGTACTGGGGTGCGGTTCTGGGGATGGGCTGAAGTTTGGCCATCACTATGTTGAAAAGTGTCCGACTTAGCACGCTTCCCCGGGGAAGGCCCCGGTGAATGTTCCTTGGAGTGAATACGATGCCTTTGTCCCGTATCTGGATTCTTAGCCCAGTTAAGAAATTTCTTAGAAGGCTTGAAACTTGCCACTAAGTCCGATCTCGGTTAGCCTTCCGAGGATGGTGGAGAGGGGACGCTGTCGTAGGCCCGCTCAATGCCGAGAAAGACGACCAAGGTATTCCTCCGTCTGTATTTGTTGTTTTCGACATCGCTCGTTAGATCCAAGATGCTATCTTGACCTGTTAGCCCTCTCCTAAGCCCCGTCATGCATTTTGGAAGGCTTTTCGTGCTTCTTCAGGTACCAGGATAGCCGTGCCTGCAGGAGGCGCTCGAATAGCTTGCTTAAGCACGACGTCAGTGCCAATTGGTCGATAGGACTCCGCCCTGTCAGGCGGATGGCCTGTCTTTAACAACGGGATTATGACTGCCGATTTCCAGCCTTCAGGAACGTCTCCTGTTTCCCATATCCTATTGGACCAGTTTACCATGGCCTGCTGTACCTCGTGTGTCAGGTTTCGTTAAGGTCTGGTATGGTATCCCATCCGGGCCGACAGAGCGTTTTTACGGCATTTCTTCAGGGCGCTTTGGAGCTCTCGGACCATAAAAGGGGCATCAATTGGCCCAGGCCTCATGTTAGGTTTTCTGAATCGTTATGGGGCTTCTACGGGTACGTATCGTGCACAAATCCTCTGCCGCCTCTTCTGTCGAGTTGTTGCTTTGCAGCGCTAAAGATTGAAGGGAGTGTCCTGACCTGCCTTTTTCAGTAATGGCCTTAAAATTTTATAGAGCTTGTTGATGGAAGTGTGGGCGTCAACGTTCTTGCAAAGAAAGGCCCAACGGTTTCTTACGAGAGATTTTGCATTTCGTCTCAACTTGGCTAATATCTTGGTGAAGTCGGACTTGTCGAGGCCGAGCCCGTTTTCCGGAACCTTCGCTGTGCCCGGGTTCTCTCCGCCGCCAAGTTCAAATACATCAGGTCTGGCTCTGGCAGCCATCCCGAGATGATTGTGGTTTTGTGGCCTTCTTAATGGCTGCTGTTATGGCATTTGGTATCTCGCCTGGGCTCAGGTCCAGCGCTGTGCGCAATACGTTCCAGTCCGCGCAGGGCTGCCGCACTTTTTAGTGATATGACAGTTTCTCACCGTGATGCCGATGGAAAAATGGTCACTTTCTCGGGTGTCCGGAGCCAGTTGCCACTTCATCTCCAGGAATGGGGAGTACGCTGTGACATCAATTACGCATGCACGAGTTTGGCGGCCTGAAGAAAGTTGGCTGTCCATCATCTGCCACGGCAAGCTCTAGCTTCTGATCACTGTCATCAGGGTGTCCCCCATTGTTCTGTGCGCAAGCTGCCCCAAGCCACGTTGTGGGCATTGAAATCGTCGCATATGAGCACCCCTTTGATTCTTTCCTGGCGCCACTTAAACATTTCCTATTTTGTTCAGAATGAGAAGCTCCAGTACTCCTGCCTCCAACCTTGCATCTGCGATTATGATGTTTTTACGTCTGTTTACTCGAACTTCGCTGAACTGGCCTGGGCTAGCGCTTGCAGTTCATCTTAGAGGAGCTGCCGGTTGATTTTCCTCAGGTTTGTACCTGGTTCTATTGGCGCGAACAGGACGGTGCGGGATGTAGTGGCAAGTTTCACGGTACCTTTGCTTCGTTACGATCATTCGTGTCGGGTTTTCTTTTTCTTCTGTTGGTCACCATGGTGAATTCGCCGTCCGCCTGACCGTCAAGCACGATGTCATCCATGGCGTTGATTGGTGTCGATGTTGTTCTGGCAGTCTCGCCGGTACTGTCCGCACTTAGTTGTCGCTTCATTAACGTAGGTGGTAGTCCTTCGACCGGTTCACCCATCTGGGACATCGCGCCAGACGGCCCGAGCCTGAGACGCAGTCTGGTGCTCCCAGCGAGGGCGGCGGCATCAAGAGTGGCCGGGTGCCTGCGGAGTCTTGAGTTCCTTTCTAAAAAAATACACCGGCGAAAAAAGAAAACCCCTTCTTTTGCGCTGCCGGTGGCACTCCGCACGCGACACAACCGCTTCACGGCAAGATACAAACCGAACTCGAGGTTCGACGAGGTCGCGAGCCGCTCTTTACGTAGATTGCGTCGGCATCTGGAATATTCGGCAAAGCAGCTCGAGCGTCACGGGCCCGGGCGAGACTGAACAGGCACTTTGGAGAACAAGAAACAAGGATGAAATGATTAAAGTTACGTCCCGAATAAGAATAAACACGAATCTTCTAGAAGTGCGTGACCGAGCGTTTCTTGCTCGGCCCTGAGCGCGGCAATATCTTAACTGTTTCGGTGTTGTCTTATTTTTTTTCCGTTTCTTTCAAGTGTACTTTGGGCGCCGTCTCGCCATGACTTTGCTATCGGCAGGGCTTTGACGGCTTCGGCCCTTTAGCCTTAGTGAAATGTTTTGTGTCCATCTCTGCCGTTTTTCGCCAATAATCAGGGTCGGCTTCCTAGAAGCCGTCTCTTAGCAAAGGCAGGTTTAAAAAGCACTCCAAGAACCGGAATACGAGTTGAGCGGCAGTTCAATTTGGTATTAACTCCGCTCGCGCGCCTCAGTCTTCGCTTAACGAAAATAAAGCTCTATACCGCGTGCACACGTTTACCGTTTGAGATGGTGATGCCGGCTCTGTATCAGCACCGTCATGCGGAGTTCTAGAGAAGCTGGTTCATGGACGCTTTCATCGCGTCAGTTACCCAAGGCCGCCACCAGTCGGCGCGCTCCCCGGTCCGCCATTAGTCCGCCATTTGTCCCATTACTAAGGGAATGAGAAACTGGAACAGAGCTTCAACGAGAAGTTCAAACACCTGGAAGACGCCGTCAAAACAAGCGCACCAGCCCCTAATGACGAGGTGCATACTCTCAAAAATGGTATAGCGAAGCTTCTGCGTCGACTCCAGGTACTGGAAAAATCAACAGAATGCCAGGTGAGTAAAATTATAGAGCGAAATAGTCATCCAAGAACTGAAGGACATCAACCCGGTTGAAGGTGTCATACACCATGACGACATGGCAGGCAAGGCTTCAGAACATCAACTTCAACAAAGTAAGTTGATAGGTTCACAAAATGGCTTAATGCCCCTCAACATTCAGTGTAGCGGTGACCTTATTCCTACACAGAAGCAAATCGCCTTAACAAAAGTGGTGTCTCCTCAAGCTCTTATAAACGAGGAGAACGTAGACGAGAAAGTATCCGGGAAGAACCAAACGCATAGAAGAACTGTGGGCTCAACCAGTCTCATGACAAAAACTTCGAGTAGCTTCCAGAGCAGGCTGACCCAGATGAACCGATCCGACCTCCATCGAGAAGTTATTGTGGCCGGAGACAGCAATCTGGCCTTTTTGCGCGAGTTCTCTCTGAGGAAGTCGGCGACCTCCACAGTTTTGAGATTGGATTGAACAGAGGAGCCATTTTAGAACAGATTTATGAACTGATTGACAAATACGAAGAGCCGGCAGGGCAAGTACCCCGCATGGACATCCCACATGTCGGAGTGAATAATATTTTACAGCGTGATCAACCAGGTACTATAATAGATTGCTTGCGACAGAGGTGGACGAAGCGAAAAACCGCGCTGGTCATCTGCTCAGTGCCAGAAATCTGAGGCAGAGGAAAGGAGCTTCCAGCTAGGACAATGATGCTTAATGCCAAATCAAAACACCTCTACCAGGATATGGTATCACGCTTTATAGACTTTACCCGGGACTGCGAAGACACGAAGACAGTCAGAGAAGAATGGTCTTCCCTATCGGCCATTGGGAGTTCAGATGGTGACAAACTGATGGATCGGGGGTAATTGCAAGCCATTTTTAGGGTTCCGTTCACGGAAGACCCTACGATCAGGACGACCTATATACAATAGGAAAAACAATAACCAAGCATTACTACGTCGTGTGACAGATGTGCGACACGACTACCCAGCAGTGGATTCTCGTGCACCCAATGCCCATTGTCACACCACTAGGCGACTGACGCCTGCGACGCTAGCGCTCTTGTTATCCTCTGTCTCCTTTTTGTATTGGGCGCAAGTTTGCCCCATTAAACGTCCAGTTTACCAAGTTATTCGCCACCTCATCACTCGTCATTCGTGACCATATGTATATGTCTAGACCTAGTGATGTGCTCTAAAACTGTTATGAGTCCCTCGTTGACAATACAGTTGCTGTTAGAGGTTACAAAAAATAGCAAAGATGTAGAAGGTTTATTTCATTGACGTATCTTCATATCATGCATTTAGTTCTAAAAGACTGCACCTAATTTCTACGAATAATCGCGTCCTTGAAAAATAAGAACCTGCTTTGTGGAGTAAGAGGACACTCAAGAGATGTGGAAGTGAATACTGTGTTGCTCCGTTAAACTGAAATTTATATGCCTGCATGCCCAATAGCCAGAGCAAAAGAGTGTATTAAAATGTTAAAATAGGTTGTGCTGTTATTCAGACTAAACCAACTGCCCATATGCCTTGTAAAGAAGATGCCTTTGGTGCTTACCTATATCGTAGCATTGTGCCTAAAATTAATTTTGTTATTTCGCCACATATTTTGAGTAATTGTAAAATATGAAAGTACATAATTTTATGACAATTGTATCTTACGTAGACTAACTGGAAATATTTATGTACAATAAGGTTAATTATATATTGTTTGTTATAAGTCCCTTCTGATGTTTCTTTTCTACTGCATTTCGAAGATGGTTATCGAAATTTAGTTTTTGCTTACCGTGTTAATACTTTTTTTTCTTGTTCGTTTCTCACCTTTCAGCGTGATATGGTAGTCAGCATCTTTTTGCATGTGATATATATCGAATCATTCTCTTGGTTCTTAGACAATGTTTCGAAGAGTGGGACTCCTGCCGCGAAGACGACCATCTCATTCATTGTTTCTGCGCGTTTCTTCTTTGCACTTTCGAGAAGTGGGTATAAAACTTCGCTAATAAAATAAGTATGAAACTTCAAGTATAATTGCTGTTCCACGCTGCCTAGAGCCTTGAAATCCGAGGCCCTCATTGTGGTGATGATGACGATAATGACGACAACAATGAAGATGATAATGTTGGGCAATAGATGAAGAGTGTCAGTAGAACAGAAGACATACTTTAGTAAAACGTCCACGCTTCAAATTATTAAGAAATGTACTACGTAGGACATGATTTCTATTAACAATATTTACAACAGAATGTCTGACTATACAATCATAATTATTGTGAATGCCAGCAGTTTCTTATTTCTTTCTATATTTTTTGTTTTATGCATTTGAAGGGAGCAGGTCATCACTTTCCTTCATTGTTCTTTTTATATGTCGAGAGATGCTACCAAACGCAACTATTTCCTGGAGGGCTGAAGATAGATAGAGAGAGAGAGAGCTCTATGGAAGTAAAAAGCGGCGTTGGGTTGCGTGACTATGTGACCGGATGTCATGACTGTGCTGAAGATATATCTTCTTGCTTGAAATAGGAAGGGAGGTTTCAAACACATTGTTATGGAGAAAGTAGCTATTCCCATATTACTGGGTCCCTGATTCGCTCAAAGGTTCAATATGGCGACCGTGCGCACCTCGTGAAATAAATCCACCCGTGTAACTTTCGGCGTAAACCTGCACTCGGCTATCGGCCCATTGTTGTTCGTAAAACTGAACGCGTCAAGGCTGCCTCCATATGAAAAGAAAAGTATATATTTTCCGTATGGCTTCCTTTAGGATAAACTTCAACGAGACCACCAAGGAGACGACAGTATGTCCCATTCGCCACGGAGGGTTTAAGGCCACGTTTACTCTCATAAACGCGTATTTGCACGCATTGCTGTCGTCTACTCTGTCCAACCCTAAGCTGACAGTGCAGTGAGAACAACTATGTGCTCGTTTGGACCAGTCAAAAGTCGAGCTTTCGCCATATGGTCACGCTCTCACCCATACCCACGCTATCCACGCGCACAGAAAGGCAGGCGGCAAGGGCGGGGGATGGGGGCTAACTGCGCACGGCGAGCACGTAGAAGCACCGCATTGATAGCTTAGAGGTGAATGGAGTATAGTACGCGCGAGTCTGAATAGGACAGAGTGGGAAGGCGTCCATGACATTTCTTTTTCTTTTTGAAGAGAGAATACCCTCTTTTGATCGCAAGAAAGACGCCTTCGCCTCTTGTTTTGCTGAAAGCCGCTTTCAAAAGGAAGCCAATCACCGTGCTGCTGCAGGGAAATTTCCCAACATAAATTGATGGAAAAAATTGCTTTTCGTTTTTGAGATTTATTTTATTTGTGTACCAGACTGATATATTTTTTTTCAACGACCCACGGGATATGGTGGCAGAGGGAGGCTACATATTGCCGCAAACCGTTGCAATTTTGGCTAGTAGAGCCGCCTCCCATTAAAAGTTTTAGAATTAAATTGTTTCTTGAAACAACGTCACATCAAATTTATTTCGCTAAAAATGTATAGTATAGTATATTCTAAAACAAAACAAAATGCGATGAGATTTTTTTTCTGAATGAGAACTTGATGTACGTACACTGGGCGACACTGTTCGCTGTGAACTAGTCGACAAATTTCTTTCGTTTTTTTTTCCTTTGAATTTGAGGGTTATCAAAACTGTTAGGCTGGTGGAAATTGCCCATCCGGCGCACTAACCTAAGCGGCAAATTTGATGTCCCCAATACCCTTTCAAGCAAATTGTGAAAAACTGTCGCTAACTGTCGCGCAGTGTATGTACGTACACTGCGCGACACTTAGCGCAAATAAGCACTGCAACTTTGTTCTGTTTTTCCTTTGAAATCGGAACCCCGTCACCTAGAACTACTAGTACGTGGTGGGAAGGGCTGATTTGGGGCACTAGCTAAGGCGGTAAGATTTGGCGCTCACCTATACGCAACGCGCGGGTCACGAGTGACCCGCGTGTTGCATCATGGGACGTTCATTCCTCCTCCTCTACACTCATCCTCCTCCTCCCTCCTTCTACCTCCTCCTCGGAGAAATGTTCTCCCGGGAGCCGCCGGATGTCGGTGTGTGCGTGACCACAGTGCTGCCTCCACAGAGAGTAGGCGAACGTTTAAAGACTTCCGTTATCCGAGCCTAGGCCTTCGTCTCGCCGCGGGCGAGCGAGGGAGGCGTAAAGCAGGTATCGGAGGAGATGCGATGCCCAGGCGCTGTGGCACGTGACGGCCGGAGCGTGTCTGGATCTCCGGCTGCTGGGCGTTCGGACGATGATGGTTTGGGGACGACGGCGAGACGAGTTGATGCGAAAGATAAAGGCATCGATGATAAGCGGCGATCACGTAGTTTTTTCCGTGAGCGCCGACCGTGAGCGGTGTTGGTCGGTGCATCACGTGCTGCAGTCTAGGTGGGACGCTTGCGTGATATTCCCGTGTGAGCCAGAAGCGTCCCGAAGGGCCGGAGAGTGTGGCCCGTGGCTGTGCACGTGCCGAGGCCCTGTATTAGTCAGCCGCGTGGTTCTCGCCTAGGGAAGCAGGCGGTGGAATGTGGCGATGAGTGGCCGGAGCTGGGGTGCTTGAGGTGATCTGACTTGCACTGAGAAGACCGCGTGGACGTACTCAGTTTGAGGAGTCCGCGGTGAGCTGAGTGCAGAGAGTGACTCGCGGTGAGTTTCGTCGTGTTGCCGCACTCGGTTGCATGGGGATTACCTTGGATGGTTGAGTGCCACGCGGTGAGTTCTGTGGTGAGTCATGGCAAACTGCACGCTGGGGTGCAGCGTTTAAGGCGTGGAGGCAAGAAGGATGCGGATAGCGTGGTTTCTGTATCTTGCGTGGTGAAAGAAAGAAGATTGCGATCACCGGCGGTGGTGGTGACGGGGGCGGTAGGCGCGATGATGGAGTTGCGGGCCGTGGGCCGTGGTGCCGAAAGTTGGGACGGGAATGGGTGACGCGCGCGGCGGACAAGATGGTGGCTGGAGTGGCGGGAACAGTGGCTGTGGCAGAGACCGTCATGGCAAAGCGCTTGCCGAGCTTCGCCATTTGCGTCGAGCTGTACCACCACCGTCTCGTCGTGGTCATGTGTAACAGGTACCATGCCGGTGATGCTGTTCGGTTGAGCCGTTGTCCGGGAGTCGGCGGGCCCGGCAGTGGTAGAAGCCTCGGGAGACAAGGGATATGAGCGTAGCCGGGAGTTTCCGTTCGGTGAGGGGATGGGAGGGCTGGTGTGATGATGTAGCCGCTTGCTGAAGAGCGCTTGGTTTCTTGTTCGTGCGGGTCAGCACTGTAGTTTGACGACGGATGTTGCTTATCACGTCCGGGTCACCAGTGTAGCGTCCACGGTGTGTTGGATAGGCACTCGTCCGATCCAAAGCACGTCGGCGGTGAAACTCGCCGAGCAGCCGCTTGTACGGGGATTCCTCAGCTGGAAACGCGAATGTGGGGCTGATAGACTGCAGAAACGAGGCGATGACTTGGACGGTGAGTCGTGTCGTCTCGTCTCAAAGACGTCGCCCTTGACGTCGACCAGCGGCCCGAAACGCGTCAGCAAGTCTGCGCTGCGAATTCCGTGCGGAATGGCCGTATACGCTGAAAATCCAGCGAAACGTGCGCCGCAGTCCGAGATCGAGTGTCAGGGGACGCGCACCTTACGTCGAAATGGCCGAGTTGTTTACGGCACGAAGTTTAGACGTGCTGGGGTGCCGGTGGTCTTGTAGGGTTGCGGGGACGACACTAACATCTGCCCCGCTGTCCACGAGGTAGCGAGTTGAACTGGTCTGGAGCGGTTGGTAAAAACACTAACGTTTTATTAGTTGAGATATGGCCGAATTTAGAACAATGATGAAGACACGATGTCGGCGTCTGTACAGGCCGCTGGTCCAATGTCGTCTCGCTTCGTCTCGTCTCCTGCGTCGTCCTGCGCCGCATTCTTTTGTACACTCGTGGCGAGGGTTACCTCGCGGTGGCGTGAAGTGGTGCAACCGCTTGGCGACACGGCAGCCGGACGAGAGAGTAGTGTCCGCTGTGGATGGTGAAATTGCTTGGATATTATTCAACGTTATGCAAGCAGTATTGCCGGAGCCGATGTAACGGTGCGGCAAGGGCTGCTGACGACGCTACACCTGAGCCGGGTAACGTAACCCGAAGCTTCCTTAGGCGATCAAGTCGAGCGGAGAAATGTTCTCCGGGAGCCCCGGTTGACAATGTGTGCATGACCACAAAAGTAACAAAGTAATTAGCTACAAATATTTTGTAACGGATTATGTTAGAGATTTCTTCGGCGAAAATGTAATGTGGCAGTTGAAAAATTAATTGAAAAAGTCATAAATTAAAAGTAATTCGTTACTTCTAACGGATTCTCCCCAAGTCCGCTCGCTGCATCTCCCTCTGCGCGAGTGCTGGCTGGCTTGGCCGTCTGCCAGTTACCCCAAGTTACCCAACGCCAGTCTCCCCCGTGCCTGCGTGCGCGCGACGCATAGCAAACGCCTCAACAGTCGCGAATACTTTCGAAGTCCTGAACACCTAACCAATGTTTTCTAGCCGTGGCCTACTTGGAAGGCTGGTGTGCGTTTAGAGAAAAAGGCAACATTGGTTACTGTGTCTAGAGCTGGACCATCTCGATGACCGTAGGATCCATCAACTCAAGCTCTACCTTTCTCACCCATTTTGCTTTCGTAGGAAATTTGAGCTCGTAGAAATAATCGTAAAAGTGAGCGTCCAACCTTTTGCGGCAGCATCGTTTCGTTTGAAATGGCTCCGTAACAAATTTGGAAGCATTTTCTGTGAATTATTTTATGAGTTTAAACATTATACGAATATGTCACGACGTTTCACGTGTCAATACGTTCAACAAGTGAAAATATTTCAAAATATATGATGGCCGTCCTTCGTTCATTCTTTACTTCAATAAGGTCGTGGGACCAGGTACCTTATTCTTTCCTTGTACACATTTCTTTCACCGCATTAAGGTTTTACGGTGCAAACTCCGACTGCAGTCTCGAATGTGAACATAGGCTCAGATCGACGACGAACCAATTGAAATAAGAAAAATATAATTGACACGGTAACAAACTGAACGTATTATACCGATCAGAAATGCTACTTGGAACGTTCGGTGTGAACACATGCAGTGCACAGCATTTTAGAGAATATCGTCTGTGCATGCGTAGCGCCGAGAAAGCTATGAGTCCAAAGTTTTGAGGATGAAAACACGTGATTGGGTGCTCGAGCGAAATAAGCCATTGCCTCCCGTGAAGGGAAGGTTGTTCTTGTTTCCTAGATGCAGTGGCCTGTGAGCAATTCTTCCCCCACCGTTCTCTTTGTACACGTTGTGGCTGTTCTGCAGCTTACCTGAAGTTCGTACAAACATGCGTCTTCTTCCTATCCTTCCTTGTGGCCCTCACATTTTCATACCAATACACTCTGATCCGGGCTTTCGTCAGGAGCAGGAGTTATTTTTAAAAAGGTGGCTTGGCTTCGGACCTTACGACGGATGCCGATGGCGGTGATCGATTCGTCCATTCACTAAGTCAGCGCGTTTTGCTCGGAATCGAGGTAGCTCTTTTGAACCAGCGATTAATTACCGCGGCCTTAAATTAGGCCATATTTGTGAATAGTAAAATTAAACAAATACTTTAATAAATGATTGTGACTCTCCAGTTATGGAACTTGACTGCAACTTGGTAAACGCAAAATATGTTTCCTAGATTGCAAAACAAAAACCAGGTTTACGGACACATATACACTCTGCCACTTCTGTAACATTACAGACCGAGATAACATAACGGGTGACGTGGTGCTTAACGCTTTTTATGGATTTCTTTATAAACATATTTAGAATGAAGAGTCGGACTACACTGCGCGAAACGCGGAGGAGACGAAGAGACGCGCCGCTACAAGAACGCCGCATGTGGTTCGGCGCAGGTGCCTTTTCCCTTTGGCGGGAAATGGACGGGCGCCTGGTCAAACATTTCCGAGAAACTGCGCAAAGCCAACCGCTGCCATGTTTGGGAAATTGGAGCCAGCACGAAAAGATATCAAAGCAGCACTAACGAAACGAATCCACAGCAGCTGTGGACAGTGTTATCAAAGACGCTTCGCCGGAAGAACGCGAAAGGCTCTTTGGTCTGCTTACAAAACATCACGTTGCTTTTACGACGGTGGAGGAAAAACTGGGCACCTGCCCACACGCCGAGCATTCCATCGAGCTACGCGACGAGATCCACGTGGCGTCGCGGCCCTATCGATGCCCCCAGCCGACCGGGAATTCATCGAACGACAGGTCGAAGACAACCGGGACCGAGGAATTGTTTGCGAAAGTCAAGGGGCGTTTTCAAATAAGATCGAAAAACCATGTCCGGTCACCATTCTTAACATTAATGAAAAAGAAGACTTTGGTGATTTCATATGCCCAGAAAAATAAAACCAATGCTTGTTTTGGAAAAAAGAAAAATAATTTCTCTTTGCGAAAGCAATTTGTAAGCACCCTCTCCGTCACGTGCGCGTTTTGCGTATCACGCGATGTTGGCATATCGGGCGGCTTCCCCGAAAAAAGTATTCTGGCTACAGGTCCAGAATGTTTTACTGACAAATTCGGCATAGGAAGAATTGTCAAAAATGATTAATCATCATCGAGTATTAGGGTCGTTATTTTGAGAAACAACATCGCAAACACGGCACATTGCGAAATAACGCTCAGGTATAAAGAGGTTTTGTTTCTCCGTACGTATCAAAGCTAAGGTCTCAAACTTTTCCCGTCTGTTGCCCTGCTTATAGTTCATCTGTGCCTAAAATATTGTTGTCCTGGTTAGCGGGATAAATGTAGAAGAATTGCTTACACAGGGCCATTATTTTGAAAAATTATTTTAAAAAAAGGCCATCTTTAATATCCTTTGAACTCTCCGAAATTAACGCTTATGATATCTACTAACAGAGTGTGCATAAACATAGTTCAATATCTGTGTGGCTTTGAAGTTATACAGCGAGATATAGGGCCAAATTGACGCTAACGCTGTAGTCATAAATGTGGGCGTGCACATACGCGTTCTTCACAATTTCATTGTTTATTATTTAGCCTGAAAATGCTACGGGGTGGTCAGCAAAAGACAATTTGACAGCACAGAGGTGGACGGTAGTTTTGACGGGAAATCCCAAATACATTTTCGTACAACTGACCCAAAAATGCCAATGGGCCGGAGCGATCTAAAATCCAGTGACTTTAGAGCGATCGAGAGGCGCCACCCTGCAACATGCTTCGGGGTGCCTGTTTCAACAGCCGGCGTGTAGCGCCTCCGTCTACGCGACGTAAAGGAAGCAACCGGAGCGACTTTGCAAACAGATCAGCTACAACCTTGGCGGTAAGATGATATAGGAGGTGGGGCACGGTAGAACCTGAACCTGCAGAAACCTGTAAGTGCCAATAAATTCGCTGCCGAGGAAGGCCGCACAACGCGTAAAAAAAGACACTTAAAAAAAACAAAAAAGCTCTGATATATTGAGATTTATTGGGCGTTTTCAGATACAATCGAACGACCATGTCCGGTCGACATTTTTTTTATTTTTTATTTTTATTAAGAGATACAGTTTGCTTGTTGTGCAACAGCAAAAACATATTCGAACTTTTTTGCGGAAAATAAAATTTCTCTTGAGGAACAAAGATCACGAAGTCGCTTGGTAACTGTACGCGCACGTTTTTGCGACTTGCGTGAAAGCGTCCATTTGGATATTTATAAAAGAAAAAACTGTTGTCGCCTTAGGTTTAATATTCTTTATGCAGAAACTGTATATAAAATAAAAGGAGGTAAACAGGTATTATCGATTACGAAGCAATTCAAAGCTTTATGAATTGGAATCTTAAAAGACTGAAATTTAAATTTTCTAACATGATTTGGACACGTTTGTTTATTATTCGCATAAATTGTCATTGGAATTGAAAACGATAATCTTTCTAAAAAAATACACTTAAATGTACAAAAAGTTAGGGCGCAAACAAGCTCCAACCAAAATGTAGACAGGTTACCGATTTTGCTATGATTGAAAAATCAGTTTAAAATAAAGGTCATCTTAATTTTTCTACTACTTTTCACAGGTCAAGGCTCATAATCTGTACTATGAAGCCCTTCAAAAATTCTTTGCAATATTTTTGTATTTTTCAATTTTACAGAGCACTAAATATACATAATTGCCGTAACGCGAGTAGAGAAAGATAGGACGTTGCAGATTTCATGCAAGGGCAAGAAAGAGGTAAACAAATATAGAAAGTCTGTGAGGAGAAAGCGCGGTGACAGGAGTTCGTGAAATATAAGAATTCATACAAAAGATTACAGTTGAGTTTGAAGCACAAGTCAACAATTTTAATACAGATTTCTCGAATCTGTGAATTTCGGAGCCTACCCTTCGTATGGAGGCTGGGCTGCTGACGACCAGATTTATATAGTGATAGGAAAAACACATCGTGTAAAGTGGTACAATTGAAACAAGTTTAATGAATCAAGATTCTGTGCGCACATTCGGCGCTTGTCGGGCGCATTCTTTCTGCCGGACGCTATCCCCGAGTCGGTCACGGCGCTCTCCTGGCACTCCGAGCAGGAATATTCTTTTCCCATTTTGCCTGTATCAATCACTGTTCGTTTCTTCTCAGTGGCACCACAAGCTCGCGACCTCGATCTCTTATTCGCACCCATGGGAGATGATTACTTTCAAAGATATATATTTTCTGCCTCTTCTGTTCTTGCTGAAACAGCTGTGGTTGCAAAGTGTCGGACCGCGTACACAGTCACAAGTGACAGGACTGAATTCCACGCAAAACAGAAATAGAGTCCCACTCCTTTACTTTTATGTCCCCTGATTGCTTTGACGTCAGCTTTCGGGACGTGGATTTGTTTCACGTTCGGCAGTATAGTGTTCAGTAAGGCAGTCATCACTGACGCCGTCTTGATCACCAACGTGGTGGGCCGTCGGAGGCAGTACAACGTTCCCTGGTGTTTGACTCGACCCCGATTCTATCGCAGGCTCTCTTGCCATGTCCAGTTGCGGAAAAAATACACTTCGCTGACGTGTAGTTGTGGCTCTAGCAGCTCGTGTAGTTGGTACTCGTTCTTAAAGTAGCTCACTGACGTAAGGCACATGAGCATACCCAAATTGGATTTCACGATTTTCCAATATCGTTGTCATATAAATTAAGTTAAAAACAATCTCATTCAATCACATTCTTTTTTTCTTTTGCGTTATGCGGTTTTTTACGGCGGCGGATCTATTGGCGCTCATAGGCGGAGCAGGGTAAAGGTTCTGCCGCGCCCTACCTCCTATTTCATGTTACCGCCAGGGTTTGGGCTGACCTCTTTGCAAAGTCGCTCCTGTTGCTTCCTTTACGTCGCATAGACGGAGACGCTACACGCTCGCCGTTGAAACAGGCCTTTCGAAGCCTGTTGCAGGGTGGCGTCTCTCGATCGCTTTGGCCCATGGACATTTTTGGGTAGGTTGTACGAAAATATATTAGGAATTTTCCCTTAAAAACTACCGTCCACCTTTGTGCTGTCAGTTTGTCGTTTCCTGACCACCCTGTAGCAATTTTACACATTTAATAATAATGAAATTGTGAAGAATCGGTATGTGCACGCCCCATTCATGGCAACAGCGTTAGCGTCAATTTGGCGATATTTCTCTTTTTATAACTTCAAATTCACACAGATATTGCGTTATGTTTTTGAAGATTCTGTTAGTATATATTATAAACGTTAATTTTGGAGAGTTTAAAGAATATTAAAAATGACCTTTTTGTTTTAAATGATTTGCAAAATAATATATAATTAGGTAAATGCCCCTGTCTGTGCAATTCTTGTAAATTTCTCCCGCTAACCAGGACAACACTATTTCACGCAAAGATTATACACAGGGCAACACCCTGGACATTTTTGAAGTCCTTAGATTTTCCATATACGGAGAAACAAATACTTTAATTTAGAGCGTTACTGCGCAATGTGCGGTACTTGCGATTTTGATTCTAAAATTAACGACCCTAATAGTCGGTGATTAATACTTTTTGTCAATCCTTCCTATGCCTAATTTGCCAGAGCAGGAGCAGGTTTTTTCGGGGAATCCACCAGGAAGCGCCAACATTGCAAAATGTAATACGCGCATGCGATTGAGAGGGTGCTTACATTTCTTTTTTCGGAAAAACAATTTTTGGGGGGAACCGCCCGAAGCTCCAACATCGCGCGATACGCAAAACGCGCATGTGATTGAGAGGGGTCATGGAACCAGCAAAATATATGTTTTTCATCAAAATTTAAATTGGTCACCGGACATGGTTGTTCGATCTTATCTGAAAACGCCCCAAAAGCAAACATGCGACACCGACGTTTGTATTCAACCAGCCAAATCATCCCTCGACTCGCAGACGGATGGATCACAAATACCGAAAATTGAATGCCAAAATAATCAACCCGCCATGAATGGATGATGCCTTCGACGATGTAATGAGAGGCGGCAGTTCGGCTACTCCGTTTACTGCAGTATCGGAGCGAGATCAAGCACGATGGACCTGCTCTTCGGTGGTCCGTTCGAGATCAAGCCCTTTCCAACCCCAAACACAGTGGTAATCGAAAGGCTGCATTCTATAAAGAGACGACAAAACGAAGAGAAGGCAAACGCCGAGCAACTCCGCTGATACAATCCACGCGCGCCAGCGGCGCACGGAGTTATCCGACACCTGCGTCGGCCGAGCTGGCCGAGCGCTCTCCGGTCGCGTAGATGAAAGCGACGGACGTGACGACGGGGACCCAACCGATGCCCCAGCGCGCGATAAAGAAAGCTAGGGGAGCAGTCATCAACGTCGAGGATGACGCTCCAGGTCAGCAACAGTAAATAATAGGGATGCCGCGAAGCTCCTGAAGTTCGAATTCATGAAGTTCGAATTTGAAAAGTTCGCAGCTCTTAGTACCCGCTGAGAGCTCGAATTCGAATACTTAAAAAAGAACAGATCAAGGTTTCTGAGAACTGTGCGCGTCTCTTTTTTCTTTTTATCTCGCTAGCTCGAGGCTTCCCCCGCAGTAATTTTCACACCATAAAACTCCTTGCAACCAATCTGAAACTAGCTGTGCCTACCTATTACAGCATTTGAAGCCACTATTTCAGTGTTGCCAGAGGAGTTCCTCAGTCTCTCAAACCAAAGTTAGATTTAGATAGCATCTCGTGAAGAAGAAAAAAAGTAGGGAGACCTGTAATTTGGATCACGTTCAGATGCGTCTACTAATGTGTGCCGCTAAGTTGAAGGAATTCAGTGACTATTAATATTTCACTGGAGTTTAAACTGCATCACGCAGTTTTGATACACGACCGCACACGGCTAGGATGCTCATCAGAAGAGAAACCAACAAGTGCTGTGATCGAACACGGGATCCCTGGACTTTGCTAGCGCGAGTTCTGGCTACACGTTAAAATCAGTAAAACCAAAGGAAAGAGATAGCCTCATCACGTTTTCCAATATACTCAAGCACCAATCTCCTAAACACCCAGGTAAACAACTTACTCATTCCGTTGAGAAGTACCGTGTTGTCATCAAAGAATGTAAACTCGAACGACACGGAAGGCTCGTGCATAAAATCAAGTCGTGTGTGTGCTGCAGGCGGTTTTATGTACTCCAACAAAGCACACAACATAGGCAAAGTAATATATATATATATATATATAAGGAGACGACGGCAATTCTCAGGGAGTATAATATTTTTATCTCAGGTTAATTTGTGCAGATTTGTTGGTTCCTGTGAAATTTCAGTGAGGCCAGTGTGAATGATTGATGATCATAGACGTACCCTATTTGGCCTGCAGGTTAACCGTTCGTGATGGTTTGGAAAATTTCCTTCCGTCTGATGTACGATGTCTGGGAGCAACAAAACCAAAAAACTTTAGGAAGCTAAATATAGTCACGAGTCGTTAATACCTACCTCGTTCGATGAATACCCGCCTACAAATAAAAAGCTTTGGAAACCAACTGGATAAATAGATTCATTTAGCTTTTGTTATTATGGACGACTCACATTGTGGGTGATTTTGGGAGAAACAGATGTGATCCTATATAAACAAAACATGAATGGTGCGTGTATATTAATATAATATTCGAGACACTATCATTCCGATACATATATTATTGACGCTCTTTGTTTGTGAGTACCTTCTTACGCATGAGTTGTGCTAGTTTCAATTATGATTTTTTTTGGTCGTACCACGTACCTCTGCGTACCTCTATTTGTGTATTGAAGAAAGATGAGGTTATACGTAACATGTCCCATTCGAGTTGGTTGGGTCTTTTCGTCATTCGATATTCCTGAAATTTCTTTTCACTAAATTGCGTAAAGAATGAGTTTTAAATACAGAACCAACACTAACAATGACGTCACTCGCAGTCTTTGTCTCCTACACTCGTTGTCACATAAATTATAAAAATGAAGTTGCGTGCATTATTCAGGCGCTGCGTAAAGTAGTTCATACGAAATTTTGAGTTGTTGAAGGAAGGAACGATGCTTTCAGCCTTTGAAACGTCTACGTCTTGATAGAATAACTTAAAGCTAATACAAGATGCGACCATATATATTATAACACAACTCACAAAGAGCCGGGCTTTTTTTATTTTTTTACTGCAGTTTTATAGCTGAATACGGGTATATGTGTTAGTGGTTGAGCTTGGCACCCAATAGGCCTTGCTCAGAGCGGCACCATTTTTTCGCGCCCATCTTATACATTGAATGGTTGCCTAAATATACAATTCAGGATCTCACGTGAAACTTAGCGCGAAACGCTTCCCGCTTCATCCAGCCTTAAAAAGTGTTTGGTAGATCAATTAATTCCAGTTTCCCATAAACCTAGCCGTTGAGCCTCGATGGCTAAGTTTTTCACAACTCCAACGCCCTATAGGTGGCGGGGCGGTAGTTCCAAGATGGCAAAAGAGACGGGGATAGATTTTGGTGGATTTTTCTTGCTCCTGCTCGCTGACGGTGGTCAGCGTGCTGAAATTTTTCCCTTGACTACAAATTTGAAGCGGTCAAGAGTGGAGCATGTCCGAGGTGACGGAAATGTTGGTGCGTTAAAAAAACAAAAACAAACGTGCTTGTGGATTTTTACAATTTGCGTCAACACCAAAAAGACTCGCCAAATTTTGTGAAGGGAAGCGCTCTTTGGGCGACGACCTCGTCATTGTGCGTGGAAAAAGATTTTTGAGGGTGATGACAGTATTCTGGTGTTTGCTTTCTGCCTGGCTACCAGCTCTAAGGACGAGTCGCTGGTTGCCGCCAAGCTCCGCAGGACAGAGCGTTCCATATGCTTCTGTTTCGTAGGCTAGCAACTCACTGCACACCGTCGAGGTATTAGTGCCATGGTACTTGTGATAAACTTGTGCCAGTGGTCACAAACAGGCAGTTTTAGCATAGCGTCACTGCAGGCTACCGCACGATGCGCCATTGCAACATGACGCTCGGGCTGCACATTTGAAGCCTTTGAAGCATGCTTTTCAGTGACCGTCAAGAGCGCTGCCGTGCCCATGGTATGCCTTCGGTAACGCTGTACTAAAACTGCTTAAATACACCGCCGTGTTTTTGGGTTTTTATGTATTGGTATATCATCAAAAATATTCAAATGTAGGGTCTTCAACACCCATGTACCGTGTTATTCGCAGCGTCCCAATCCGCCTCGCGAATAAAGCCAGTCCTAAGCACTCGTCACAAACAGCTGGCTAACACAGACGCGCTTGAAGACACGGCGCACATCTGCTTATTTGCCTTTGAATTACCCGAAAGAAAGAACGCGTATTCGAACTTTTGAAGAGGGCATAGAGCAAATGGTCATGTTCCTTGTAAAGGCCATCCAACGCGTAAAACGCGAACCCATTAACGATTTTGTCGCTCGACACACCGGTGCCCAAGCAGTCATTTCCTATTTCAGGGAGAGAATAGACTTTTCGTCGGCTATGCGCAAAATTTTTAGCGGGAGCTTTTGCCATCACGTTGAGCGCATATTGAGCTGGCGACCACAGTACACAAAATCCGCAACGTATCGTCGATCTACAAAAAGTCCCCAGTGAAATGATACATCCCGGCCCCTTCGCGCAACGCTGATCCGAAGCGGAACACAGCAATTCCTCGCACTCGCTTCTTGCATTAAAGTATGCACGATGCGTGAACACGCACAACCAGAAATCATGAGACTAACGAACGGCATGAGGGCCTTCAGTCCCTGCCATCGTCTGCTCCACCGTCCCCGCTCCTCTGGTTCTTCATTCGTCCACGAGAGGGCGAGCGGCCGGCTGGAGTTGCGAATAGACATTTCTATCGCTTATCACCAGGCGCGAAAATGCTGAGTCCCTGAGCTTTTCGACGCATGCGCAGCGTCGGATATACAGCACAACAGTGGTACAGCGCATGCTCAGAAGGCGTTGCACAGTTCAGCAGTTAAAGATGGCAGCGCGCAGAGAGGCCTATAATCTCTGTGAGCTGAAGAAACATTGGTCGTCACTTAGTGTGTTCTTCTTTCTTGCATTGTGATTTGTTCTGCGGCGTTCTTATCGGCCTATGCGGGAATCTCGTTTCCCGCAGAGCGATAATAAGATGCTCAGAACTTTCCATGAACAATGATTCTTAAACTTTCTGTAAATATAGTCTTTGCTAGGCGAGGTTTACTCAGTCTTCGCCAAACGAATTCGCTCGAGTGCTCTTCTTTTTTTTTTTAGGTTATTTCAGCATCATGTTTGGAGAAGAAAAAGAGAAGGGTTTCTTGTATTGTCTGGATAGTTACCAACCTCTTCCGCATAACGGAAGTGTTCGGAAATAAAATTTGGGTTTTAAAAGAGACCAGAGGATTTCAGTTTGAGCTCTGGCTGGGAACTTTTAGTGTATGTGCCGTTTTACCCGCAGTGTTGTGTTTATTATGTTTTTTGTTTTTGTTTTGTCATGCTTAACGTTTACCAACTCGCTTGCAACCTGACATTCAATGTACACAGTTTCTATCTTTCTTTTTTTTTCAGAGTGACCTTTGTAATTGTTTTTGCCCTCGCTCGCGAAAGATGGGCAATTCCAATGCGAGAGTGACAGGATCGATGCGAGCCTTAGTTTATCTTGAAAAGCTTGACAGGTCTCAAATTTGGTTTGCATAGATTGCATTATAGGGTTCGAATAACAAGTTATTACTCAGTTCGACGAAAGCCTAGACTGCGTATTTCGACGCCAAGAACAGAAACTTAATTTGATTAACTGACGAAAGAAACTCTGCCTGGCCCTGTTACTTCTTTTTACGTTAAAGAAATGGTCTTCCTTCTGCCGCAGTTTGGGATGAAGTCATCGTGCTAAAAGAAGCTCACTCCTTGTTTTATGCTAAGAATCTTCCGCGGTAAATTGTTTGTTTTTAAAAACAACGTATCAACTCAGGTAGGCCTCCTTGTATTTTTTGTTGAATAAACGAATTTTAGGTACACGTCAGTTGGTTATTTCAGACATATGTTCCTGGAGAAAAGAAAACTGGCCGCCGGACGACCAAAAGAACGTGCGTTTTGTAAACGACTCCGAAAAGTATTAGGCACTGAAACAAATCACCGATTTTTGTTATGTACTCGTTTCGCAGACTTTTTACACGCCCCCCCCCTCCCCCCCCGTCCAAGCAAAAAGGCACTGCAAGAGAGTCGAAGCACGCACCTTTAGTCGCCACAGCACCGTCTCCCTCTGCACGATGAAAGTCCGCGCTGCCATGGTATCTGTGACCGTGAGCAACAAGGCGTCTGCTGAATGGACACACGGGTGAATGCTGCGCCTAAAGCCTACATCAGATGACGAGGCTTTACGAACACCTTCTCCGATAGTCAACTCGGCAACGCAAACTTAATGAAGGCATAGTACCTCCAAGGGTTAGAGAGAATGCATTAGTATATTTGACGTTTTCAAAAAGTTCCTACATGAGAGCCGCTCTTTGTATTTGCTTGGAAACTCTTGCGATAATAAAAATTAATACTTACTTGGTGCATTTTGTGGAGATCATATCTCTCAGTATTTAGTACATATATTTTTTTCTTTTTAAATCGTGAAATCGATTGAAAACGGTTGTTTTGACACTTGTCGATTCAACGACGTTTTACATATTCTACTATTAAAAAAATTGTGTTTGCATTATTGTTTCTAAAATTTATTACCGAATCGATTGGTATAAAAATAGTGCAGGTTTATTCGTTTCGGAACTACAGTGATATTTCCGAAAGCAAGTTTTCAACTGTTTTTGATGTGTTTTCTAATTTATTCTCCTCCCGCTAGATGGCGGTCTCTGTCCGCAAGGACGGCAGATCAAGCCGTTTCGCCGTGTAGCTTGGTGCACACATTTGTCTTGTACTCGTACGATATTTTCTATCGCGCAGGCGAGAGCGAGAGCGGGTGACGGGTCGTGCAACGCAGCTGCGACTCGCGTTTGGTGCTTTCGAATTTGTGTAGCTCGGAAGTGCTCCGTTCGCCTCTGGCGTCATGGGTCGAAAGTAGAGCACTGCACTGGCCGGTGTTTCTAGGCCCGACCCGACCTGGTGGATACACTGTCCGGGCCCGGCCCTGGCCCGACAGCATTTTTAGTCGTATACCCGAGCACGCCAAAAAAGTTTAAGTATGAGCCTGATTCCAGCCCGAGCCCGACAGATTATAAACATGAGCCTGAAAAGTTTGCAGGCTTCAATCTAAAAACGCTCTAAGAACATGCGCTCTCCCACCGTGCTAAGTGAATACATATGCTTTCTTTTATCCACTCAAAGGCTTTCCAAGTGCAAGAAGTCTTGTTGCTATATTTTGGACGGCGCCGTAGTGACTTTGCACTTTGCTCTTTTTTGTTTTCATTGAGCCGAAAAGATCATTGAAAAAACTTTTTGCTACCAAAAATTTTGAATTTTCGGCACACGACTGCCCGGGCCGGCCGGCCCGGAAAATGTTTTGTTCAAGCCCGAGCTTGGTCCGGGCCCGAGAAAATGCGTACTACCCGGCCCGAGCCCGCCCCGCGGGCCGGGCCCATGCAGTGCTGTAGTCGAAAGCAAGCCCCCTATGGCAAGCGAAAGCTTCTGAAGTCTCACATTGAGAATACTCGTAAAGGGGTGTTCACGCGAGGGAGAAATCCCGGGGATTTCTCCCCGGCGCGCGCGCATCACGATACGAAAACGCGAGGCTTTTGCACATCGCAAAGCCTGACGTTTTCGTCGCTGGATGCGCGTGCCGTGGAGAAACCCCCGGGATTTCTCCCTCGTGTGAATACCCCTTAAGCGACTTAAGCGACCATCTGTGGAAGCTTCGCACGTTGAGGTTACTGGTGAGATCGAGCGATCGTGTTCCATTAACTATTTTTGAAGTCATCGTTCAATGAAGCTCAAAAAATATGAATGTAGTAGGTATAGACATCAAGGTCTAATGAAAAATGGAGTTTGACTACGTTTAATTCAGGAGTATATACAAGTGTAGCAATAAATGAGTTATTTGTGCATACCTGTTTAAAAAGGGTTTCTTATCCGACATAGGCCGTTGGTAGAAGGATGTGTTCAGATTTTTCTTCATGAGCGCAAATACACCTGACGCAATAAATAGTGAGGATTTTGTCGTCCCAGTGGTGAGGAGGTGATTTCTTGCTCGAAAAAAATAATTTATTCTCACAAACCAAGTTTTTGACATATGCTTTTCCAATCTCTGGCCACTATTTTATAGACCTTTCAGTCCAAACGGGTATACTTCTGTTTGTTCTTGCTAGCTTAACAGGGGGTCACAGTGCCTATCTTTTTATCTTCCTCTTGGACAGACGTACAGAGTTATACCAAGGTCAATTCATATAGGTCGCGAAAGTGGACCAAAAAGCGGCCCAAAACCAATCGTCAGCGTCATCACCCTGGAGGCCGCGCTACCGCAGCGCGACTATGTTTTGCGCGGCCAAACACTAAGCTGATAAAATATTAAAGACACATTTTCGGTGTTTAGTATAGTTTATTTTAAATCAAAGTAATTATTTATTCATAATAACTTCGTTTAAGCATGTTCAGTTGGGTGAATTTTTTAGGTTATGTTTAGTATGTATTATGTTGTGCATACTCGTTGCGACATCTACAACGTCGCTATTTGTCGCCGTCGGCAGAAGTTCGCAGTCCTGATACGCCTCGTGTTTGCATTGTTTGCGTTCGCCAGTGTGCCTGCATTTCTGTAGCTCCCGTCAAACTTTCACTTTGCAATCGTTTAACGAATTCGTGGTCTTAAGTTTTTCCACGTATCCGAGTGCAGAACGGTTTGTACTGGTTAAAGCCTATTGCGCCGTTCTGCGGGTTTTGTCGTCGAGCGCCCGCCGGGCGCGTTCAAGGCTCCGTTCGTCAGGACGATGAGCCTGCCCCATGTAAAGAGACGCTGCTCGGTAGCGCGATGCCCAAGTGATGACTGCACCGCTGGCATCACACTCCATCGTTTTCCTGTGGACTCTGCAAGGTGAAACTTGTAGCAGCTGTGTCCGCTGCAACTATGTGTGATGTCCTGATGTCCGTTGTCCGGTGATGTCTGGTAAGCTCTTGACCTCTTCTATGGGCCCTCATGCACGCTCATTTAGTAATAGGCACCCGTTGGTCGAGCTTTTTTGGGCCCAGTCTTCGTTCCAAGCTGCACGAGACGAAACTAATCATCAGATATTAGTGGCGGCTTTGCTTGACCTCTGCTGAACGGCTGCGTGACCCCAAAAACCTAATAAGAAACAATGACTGAACATTTCAGTTTTATCGAACTTTCATATGGTGTGAATAACACTAAAACATCCTTTCTGTTTGAAACGTGTTTGGTGTCGTCCCTCTAACATGCTGGCGACTATCAGGTCTACTGGCTGTGGATATCGTGCTCGGGAATCTAGTAATGCAATCGTCTGCGTTGTGAACCTATCTAACCTCACGGGCACAGAGGTGTGCTCCGCGCTCATGGCGTTCGCTGGACCCAGACGGGAGACCAAGTACAATGATGTCACTAGTTTATCGCTAACCTTATTGTGTAATATTGTTTCTTTCTTAAATGTCCACTTTAGCCCTGGGTATGTAAAGTAATACACTGCTTCACATTCCAACTTGGAAACAGCGCGAAAAAAACAATGGATAACGAACGAGAAGTGGAAGAACAAGCTTTTTTTCGCGCTGTTTCCAAGTTTGCATTATGAACCAACTAGCCCAACTTCACGCCTTGCTGCTTCACATTCAGGTGGAGGGTCTGGGTTCAGTTCTGCCGGAACACAAGCCTACAGAACAAGACACCACAGCAGCTGCGTGAACGGGCGGTATGCTCCAGGCACTTCAAGCCCTCTGCATTTCTTTATCGAGGAAGGCTGCGTCGTGATGCAATACCAGCATATTTGACCACTGAAGGTGAGCACGAAATCTTGTTTTCATTATTACTGAGAAGGTAAGCTTATTCAGAAGGTATTTCACATGCAGATACAGGGAACTGTTCCAGTGTACATAACGTGCGTGCTTAACTTTGCATAGGTGCCGGAGATGCCGTGCAGAGCAGCAGCCCTGGCCAATTGATCAGCAAGGGCGAGCCCACACTGGCCAGCAGCAGTAGCACCGGTGGGCCCACATCATCACGGTGTCACACGCACCGCACTACGGAACAAGGTAAAAGCAATTGCATATTGGCGGAGAAGTGTTGCAGGTCATGTTTCTTATATATTTCGGACTGTTGCGTAGTAGCCATCCTTTCTATGATAGAGTGTGTTCCCAGTACTTGTGCTTTCTTGGGAAACATACAGAACATCTATGACCATGTTTTTAATCTAGCTTGTCACATGCCGCAGGAATATCCTGAAACAATACAATGACTGATGTTTTTGACAGATCTTTTATTTGCCTCGTCATTGCTTTGCAGATGTGGAGAGCAGTCTCACGGCTCTGACCACTAGCACGAAGACGAGCCCTCCAACCAGAGTTCATGGTAAGTTTTGATAGTGTGCATTGTTTAGGACAGTCTTTGAAGATTACTTTGTTGCGTAGTACTTGACCAGCTATAGCTGGTTCAGCTTTTTGCAACCACTCTGTCACTTTGTTTCCTTTGTTTTGTTTTTTGTAGTGGATCACACATACGCGATGGATGGACATGGTCTGCCGTCTGGAGGAAACGATGTGTGGGCGCCCGAACCTTCCCCTACCGATTATGATGCGTCGGTGACTTCGACTTCTGCAGTTTCTCACCAACGTAGGTGTCTGTCATGATGCACAAAGTTTACTTGTACTTCCACATTTTCTACAGTGGAGGCACATTGTTTCTTTCATTGTTTCTCGAAACGTTTCATAATTGCTTTTGCGTTCCCCTTGCAGGGTCCTGTGCCACCCGCACCGAGGGCAAAGGGAAGATGGACCTGTTGAGGGCCAAACTTCGACAGCTTCGGAAACACAACAAGAGACTCCAGCAACGACTGCAGCGACGGCGTCATATGCTGACTGTCACTGAGATAGTTGAAAGTCTACGTAGCCTAGTGTCTCCAGCCGTTGCTGCCCTTGTGGAAGCTCAGCCGAAGATGTCCAATGCAAGCAGGTTCGGCAGGCGGTGGTGCAGCCAGAACAAAGCCTTTGCCTTGGGCTTGTACTTTCACAGCCCTAAGGGTTACCGGTACTGTAGGCAATTGTTGAGGCTCCCATCCGTTAGGTCGTTACAGCTTTGGCTTCAGCGTGTTCCCCTGAGAGTTGGTTTTTACCCAGAAATTTTCGAACTTGTCAAAAGACGTGCAGCTTCTTTTTCACCAGAAGACAAGCCATATATCATTGTCTTTGACGAGATGCACGTCACGAAAGAGCTCTCGTACAACCCCTCTGTGGACAGGTTTGAAGGGCTCGAAGAAAGTAACACTGGAAGAGGCCATAACCTCGCAAACAAAGCTCTTGTGTTTATGGCTAAAGGCATTCGCACGCCATGGAAGCAGCCACTTGGCTATTTTTTTGCTCATGGGGGAACACCTGCCAACATTTTGCGAGACCTCCTTTTCCAGTGCCACAATTTGCTTGTGAAAGCCGGCCTGGAGCCAGTAGCTGTCGTATGTGACCAAGGGAATCAAAATGTTGCTCTTTTTAATGGCCTTGTTACCCCTGAGAAGCCCTACATAACTGTGAATGAGAAGCCACTTTTTTTTCTATTTGATGTTCCGCATCTGCTGAAGTGCTTACGAAATATGTTCTTCAAGTACAATTTTCAAGTTGGGGACCACACGTTGAGAAGCTCTTTCCTCAGGGAAGCCTACGAAAAAGACAAACAGCTTGAAATCTGATCCATGCCAAGGCTCAGTGAAAAGCATTTTAATTTGACTTTTGCCTCCAAGATGTCAGTGAAGCTAGCAGCGCAAATATTCAGTAATCACTGTGCTGCTGCAATGTTTGCCATGGTAACTTTCCAGCAACTGCCAGTTGAAGCTATCCACACGGCCCGGTTTATTGAAAAAATGGATCGTCTTTTTGATAGCTTGAACAGCTCACAGAAACGCGGGAAGAGTGCATATGTGTCTGCAATGCACGAAGGCTCTGTTCACAAAGAGTTTCTGAAAGAATGCCTTCTTATGTTCGAAAGCCTTAACGTTCTTGGGTGCCCATGGCAGCCTGCTTGCATTCGCGGTTTCTCCTTGACCATTCGGTCTGTGATGCTGATTTGTGAGCACCTGACATCTGAGTATGGTTTCAGATACCTTCTGACTCGCCATCTCAACCAAGATGCACTCGAAAACATATTCTCCGTAATAAGGTCAAAGTCTGGTGCGAACGCCAATTCCTCTTGCCGGCAGTTTCAGGCAGCCTTTAGGCATCTCCTAGTTAGCAACTTGTTTAAACTGTCCGACAAGAGCAACTGCGAAGAGGACATGGCAACTCTTTTAGCGGCTCTTCCGGTTGGTCTCTCAGCTCCCTCACCTTCACTTAGTCTAGGAAGCTCACTTCCACAATGTGCAGCTGACCTCACATCCTGTAGTTATCCCTCTTTATTATCACTTAACAACATGATTTACTTTGCTGGATGGCTGGTAACAAGGTTTGTCAAGTTTCATACATGTGAAAACGTGACTCAGCAATGTGAATTGCAAATCAAGAATGCCACTTTTTCTGATGAGAGCCAAGTGTTGTTGTATTTGAGTGTGAAAGGAACGGCTGAAGGAGACTTTGGAAGCCTCTCAGTCCCTTCACCTTGCTTTGTTTCCTTCGTTCATAGCTTGTGAGAAGGTTTTTGTGGCGTCAGTTGACAGTCTTGTTTTAAAAGAAGGCGTTGGGAAGGCGTTGTGTATCACTCTTCACGAGAAGGTCGAAAAGCTGCTGACTCTCTGCAGTGAGGATGTCTATGATGATTTATTTGCTTTGTTTGCAAGGGTGAGGCTTCATTGGTTTGCCCGTAAAAAGAATACTGAGCTCCTTGATGCAGCTGTGAGACGCAAAACCAAGCAACAAGTCCAGAGGCTGTGCAGATGAGACAACACTTGCGTTATGCCCACAGGAAGTGCCTTTAGTTTGTCTTATATGTTGCATTCAATGCTCGCGCTAGCATACCGGATTGTGCGAGTACATATCCTCTAAATTATCACATGCTCTGCCGAAACTGTCTACAGCGATGACCAAATGAATCTAGCATACTTAAATAAAGTGTAAAAGTCCGTTTCGCATGCTCAGACACTGCAATTAACGTATAGGTTCAGCTAGATGAACTTGAGTTTTCCATGGATCAATATCAAAATTTCAGTGTCACAGCATGCAAAACTGATTTTTTCATTCTATTTAAAATATGTTAGATTCATTCGACCCTCGCTGTATAGTGCTAGATGACGTCGCTCACTTGAATGATGGGACCGGGTGTCTACCAAATCACTTATTCCAAATTCCCCAATTTTCCCAAGGTTTTCCTGACTATTTCGATAAAATGTTGACCGTTACTTCGGTTCAGGGAGTGCTTAGTGGCCTGCGCTGCCTAGTGACGTGTCAAGCAACGTTATTCAGTGCAGCGGCACCAACGTGCAATCCTTGTGCAATCATCGGGCTTCGTTGCACGCTGCCGTTCCACTTTCGCTTATCATTCTTACTGACTAGGAACTTTTTTATGGTTTCCTTTATATTACCCTGTCCTTTCAATATAATCCGCATTACTTGAGAATTTTAGGTTTTCCAGGTTGGTAGACACCCTACACACCCTGTGCATGATTGAAGAGTGTGTGAGAACAAGCGTTGACCTCGATGTTTACTTGTGCAGTGTGACGACTTGAAACATAAACCTGGATTAATGTTTGGTTGTCTGAGGTATACAAAAGTATATCAAACTGCGATGAAAGGTAAATCAGTGAGTCAGTATGGTGCTAACAATTTGCAACAGAGCGAATTAATAACCTTTTTCTAATGCTTTTTTCCTGTCAATTTGTGGCAGTTTCTTGCGTACTAACGCTCACATAGACAGCCAAGCTGTGGAGCACAATATGTTTGTGGCGAGCGCATGTACTATAACGAAAGGTCTCAATTTTCAATCTCTTGAAGCATTAATTCATGTGGACATTCAAATGCAAAAGACATGCATAGCCCCGCACTTCCACCTGTGATTGATATGGTTAAATCTAGTTACGAGCTCTCAACGTGAACAGTGCAAGATAAATGCGTAAACGTGCCTCCTGTTGAGAGTATTAAGACTTGTATGAAGTGCGTGCATAGAGTTGTCCAAACCTCATTTCACTATGTTTTTAACGCCATATCTATCTTTAAGTGTTCAGTGGTGGTGTTGTAAGTTCGTATATAATAAACTGTGTAAACCAAGCTTGTGCCTTTTTGTCTTTCTTGGCAAACAAGCCATTGTTACAATAATAAGTATGCCTTCATAGGCGTGCTGTAACACACTGCTTACTTGAAAAAGATAGTAACTTATTGGTGGTTCCCAGAACTGATAAAAAAACTGGTTCTTTTGTAAGAGGGATTACATGGGAGTGATTGATACAAACAAGGCTATGACGCGTAAAGCAAGGTATGAAGACGGTACTTGCGCAGGCATAGAAATCTGAAAAAAATCTTTAAATTTCGCGCCACCGGCGAAAATCATTTAAATTTCGCGCCAAAAACAATCGTGACGTCACAATCATGAGGAAATTGCGTCATATCGTGTTCTTTTAATAAAGCGTCACTTTCTGTACGTCACAGGCACGGTGGAAGAAATACATTTAGGTGATGACTCTCTGTCTCACGCGGCGACTACATTATGTTCGGCGCGCGAGCGCGCTTCACGCGCACGGCGATAGATGGCGCCCAAGTTTAGAGGGGCTTGTGAAGGCTTGTATAGAGGGCTTGTGAAGGAAATTATGCATTCTTTACTCGGTCCCTGTGTACTGTGTACTGAAATGATGGATTTATGTTGGCGCACTGGCACTGATTGCCTTTTCCCCCGTGCGGTTCCTGTTTTTTTAAACGAGAACATTCCGATGATAGCTTAACGTGACAAAAATACTCGTATAAATATAAAACTTCCCGGCATAATCTACTGGGCCTTCAATAATTTAGAGTAATTTAGAGTAAACCGCTGGGTCGTGCTCGCATGTTTTGTCAAACAGCATGTTTAGTAACAGTTCCGTAAATTGTTTACACACATTGCGTGGCTTTATAGGAGGACGGGTGATTTTTTCCACCCTGCTCCTGCCTTCTTATTGAAAAAAATGAATTCTAATAATGGTACATAGTGGGGCCAAAATAATTCTTTACATGCGCATAAAGGTTATAGCATTACAAATGGTTTATACATACAATGTCAACTTGTACTGTGGGACATACAAACCTTGTGAGCAGAAAAAAATTATATTCATGATGACATAGTGACTGAAATGATGACACAGTATGATGACATACTGACTGACATGATGACACAGTGACTGAAAGTCAAACAATAGTAGCGGTTATAGGACATAAATCACTTTTCATCTGTAAAAAAATACCTGACAAATACTTTCCCTTTAAAATGTACACAAGAGCTGAATTCACTGCATACTACCAAAGAACGCAATCTCCTACATCCTGTGTTTCTCGCCCATGCTCTTAAACTAAGACGAGCGCTGCTTTGCTGATTTCTTCTTTTCTTGAGCTTGTTTGTTCATACTCATGGTAATATGCTGCCAGTGTTGTCGCATTCGCATGCTGAAGTAGTAGTGGAGCAACTGGGCACCTGTTTCTGCTTTGTGTTCAGCGCATGGAAACGTTATTGTGCATGTGTCAAGAACACTGTCGATTGTGTCCCAGTAGACAGTCTGGTGGCTTTTATTTTCCACGAAGAACTGTTCCGCTTTCTTCAGTAGCTGGAAAAGGTTCTTGTTGGGGTGTATAAGGCCTCCTCTGTTCTAAACGTTTGTCAGTGCTGCTTCAGCAGAAGTGTTTTTGTCGATGCTGAAAGCGGATCGGCATGCAGGGCAGCGTGTAGCTTTTTTCATTTTCACACTCAAAAACCCAGTTACACAATATAGTATGCAGTCCACAGCCTTGGTTTCTTCAGCCTTTTCTGTCAGGACATCTTCGCATTCCCAGTCTTCGACAGAAATTAGACTGTGAAGCTTGATCTTCACTTGGTCAACGAGATGAGGAGACTAGGTAGTAACTTGCGATCGGCCCTCGGGATTGCACGACGCCACTGCTCCAGGCGAGCGTCATTCGATGGAGCTTTCAACAAGGACACTTGCTCTGCACAGTTCCGGTACCCCGAATTGCAGTTGGGATCGAAGCACGTCTTTCCCATCCTTATAGCATAACTTCTTCGGGTTAAGGCTCACCTTCGTGCACGATAATGGCACCTTTGATCGACACAGCACCAAAGCAAAACATGAGTCCAGCCACTAGCCGCACACCACCACCACACCGCGAAAAAGGCGAGCAAGCTACGCCCCCGAAACCGTGGCCGCCGAGGAGAGACCTCATACCCACGGTGCTCACACCTCAGCGCCCTCCGCGGCGGCGCGGAAGTAACTATACTTCGTTTCACCTTATGTTGCACCGCAGCGAAGGCTAGAAGCGCGAGCTCATAGCGTTGGCAGCCGCTCTTAAGTCACGAGAGCTTGTGCCGCCGAGATGTGCCCCAGAGCAAGGAGCTCGCGCTTGTAGCCTTTCCTGCGGTACATCATAAGGTGAAACAGAGTATACTCCTGGTTCGATGCTAGCTCCGAACACGATCTGGTCGCTCGCTCCTCGCGGGAAGAGCGGCCAGTGTCACCACCTAAATGTGTTTCTTCCACCGTGGTTACAGGCAAGCATGACTAATGGCAATGCCGTGCATCTCACTGATGGCGCTGCGCCCCATGAGCCGCTATCTTTGCGCCTATGGGCTTCTATGGAAGCTTCGCTACCATCCATACATATACCTTGGTTATACCGCAACACGCATCTGTGGAACAGCACCGAACTATCGCTTTCCGGTTGGCGGTAGAGTAGCAGATGACACAACGTAGCTCCGTGGACGAGGGCACGGCTTTTTGCCCTCGCCCACGCAGCTCTCCTACAGCCGCGTCCCGTAGCGCGACCATTCAGGACTAGGGAAATGGTTTCGAAGAACCGACAAATGGTATCTTGTGATCTATAATAATCACATGTCGTTAGTATATTCTATTTGCTAAGCCAAATAAATATTTGCAGATGGGGAAAATATGTTTGCGTGACGATTCACCGTTCGCGCTCGGGACGGATGTTAGCGAATGCTTTGTGTTCGTGGCTTATCGGTGCCCCCTCGGAGTGACTTCACCATTTCGAAAAAACGCTTTTTTCTTCTTCTTTCTTTGGTTGCAGTGGAGCGTAAAAATCACAAACACGTGCCTCTCATTCGCTGTCTTCCACTCTACCTTTTAAGTTCGGCGGCTGCGTCTCGTGGCGATCTGCCAGGCTTTGTCAGTATAGAAGAGGCTATGGCAATATCCACCATCGTACGTTGTCACATGCCGCACTCCAACACTCTCATTGGCTCACGGGAGCTTTAACTTTCTCTGTTTGCCAAGTTATGGGTAAACGACGTCTCATTTTATTCGGTTTGTTCGCAAAGCACGCAGGCGAAACGATTGAAAGGACATCGGATTGAGAAACGTTTGTTGCTTACGAGCCCACGATAGTGGATCCTGTTTTTGATTTAGTTGCGTCTTGCTGTTTGACAGTCGCTAAAATGCAAAACCCTTCTAGAAACACGTATACTCAAAAATACTAAAAAAACAAAAACCTTAAGGTGTAACCACAAAAAAAAAGTGAAGGTGAAAAAAAGGGGGGGGGGCGCCTGGCCTGTCTGTCATGCAAGTATTTCTGGGGCGTCTCTGTGCGGGACATTGGAGCAGTTCACCGCAAGGCTAAACATTCTCCCGAATCGCCCGACGCCCTCGCCGAAGTGACCGGTTCAGGGAGAGGTGAGATCTGGAGATAGGGGCAGATGCGAGGGGGCTCCTTTTTGTTGTGCGTATGCAGATTCTGGTCTACACAATTGGAAATATTTTTCCGAACGATGGCGTCCCAATGGACGTTGTCATTACCGAATAACACGACAGTTCGCCGCCTCTAATGGGAAACTCATATGACGACTGTGGCTGTTTGGGCAAATGATGTGTTAGAGCGCGCTTTGTAAAACCTCTGCAACTTGTCACTTTTCGAGAAGCAATGGTGTATACCTACGAAAGGGATTTCTCCGCAACAATGAAAGACTACGCCATAACTCCGAGGAGAAGGAGGTGGTTCATAAACTCCAATTGAGCATTTACATAACGGAATCCAAGCTATCGACTAAATTCGTTATAATCATTCTTCACGTTCATTTTTTTAAATTTTATGTTCGTTCCCTGGACATACACGCGCGCGCAAAAAGAAAGAAAAGTGAGAAAGAAATGGAAGAAGCCTGTAGATAAGGTCCGGGAAGAATAAACACGATACGGGACGAAAACTGACGTATACGACACTTCAACTCTAAACAATATTTATTTCGGCTGCGTTCAAACAGAGAAAATGGGTTTTCCCGGCCTTCCCTCAAGGCCCTTCGTCCCTTCCGCGCAGTTCGGGACAGAGGAATGATATCTCCCTGTCGGACAGGGCTATGACGAATTTGGGTGGTCAGTCGACGGCAACTTATTTTGCCGGGAAACCGGCAATAGTGTTCGCGTCGTCAGTTTCCGGCCGGCGCGCATCGTTCAGAAGGTGGTTCTCCGGCAAGCACCGGTAACTTTCCGGAGCTTTTCCCGCCCGAACTCCAAACGGTCGGGCGAGCAGGCACCGAACTGTATCCGGTGTCGTCACTTCCAAAATGGGAGAGATGATCCGTGAGAAAAAATGAGCGAAAGAACAAAACTGACCTGAAGTAAGTCACTTCAGCAACCTCTACTCGAGTTAATACAAACCGTTGGGACATGGGTGACGGCGGCGCGGCGGCGACACCGCACGCCGGCAACAGCCCCTCGCTGACGCTGTCGTGCGGGAAAGAGGCGAAGTAAACAGCCACCGTCTGGCGTTTCGTCTGCGTGTGCTAAAGGTCACGTGGTGTGCCGCCGGCGCGTTTCTGGTGGCCGTTTTTGCCGGCTCGCTTTCGCCTGCGATTGACCACCTGAATTCGCCATTAGAGAAGTCGAATCAGCATTAGTCACCGAGCTCTTAATGGCGTACGACTCGGCAGCTTCCCTGTCAAATCTCTGCCAGTGTCCTCTCAATACGCGCATACCTTCGTATCTTGGCGAACAACCGGTGCACGTCTTACGGTGTACAACTATCGGGTGCTTGGAGTCGTCGGGGTGTTCGTTCACCTCCTGCAAGTGTTCCGTCAGGCGGTCATTTAGGCACCTACCGGTGTGCCCCATATATTCCCCTCCCACACAAAAAGGGATGGAATACACTACCTCCTTCGTAGAGTTAAGAGACTGCTGACCGTGCTTTTTGTTTCCTTGGGTCGTGGTAGGTGTAATATTGACCATTCTGCACATCTGTCGAAATTTGTGTTTGCAGCTAAACACTACACTTACCTCAAAACGGGAGGCGAGTGCGAATAGGGGATAACTGCAAAACGTTTTTTTGCGAGGAACTGGAGCGGCTGGCGGTGCCCTGTAGGCGGTGATGAGCCTTTTTAGGGTCTTCTAGGTCTTCTTGGCATCCTGCCGAAGAGCCGGGTGTTTCGGTATGTAGACGATTATCTAATCCTGCACCTAGAGCAGACCCCACGTTAGTCTGTCATTGAGGCCTCCGCTTTGAGCCCCACTGGCCTCTCCTTCAAGAGAGAGGGCCCGCCTGAAGGAGGTATTTAATACTTGGACCTGAAAATGCGCCCCGATGTGATAAGGTGGGAGTTCTAACAGCGCACACAAAAGGCGGTTCTGCACTTTACGAGCGCCAATTCCAAAACAGTTAAAACGGGGTCACGTAAAGTCTCTCCTAAAATCCTCAGGAACCAGGTCGTGCACTCATCTCACCACGCACTGCGTGCTTCTACAGACAGAGAAGCACAAAAGGGCAGGGTACCCAAAAGACGTTGTTCCAAATATACTAAAGGGGCTGATCACCACTTCCCCGGCACCGCCAGCCGCTCCTGTTCGTCGCAAAGAACGCTTTGCAGCTCTCCCCTACTCGCACAACACCACACATGGCCTTAAGGGACTCGCCTCTCGCTTTGAGGTAGGGGTAGTGTTTAGCTGCAAACAAGAACTTCAACATATGGGCAGAATGGTCAGGACCCCAACCACCACAACCCATTGAAGCGAAAAGCTCGGTCAGCAGTTCTTGAAATCTAGGAACGAAACAGTGTATTTTATCCCTTTTTCGTGTGGGGGGAATATATGGGGCAGACAGGCAGGTGCCTAAATGACCGTTTGTGGCAACACAGGCGGGAGGTGAGCGAACCCCTCGACGACTCCGTGCATCCAATCGTCGTACACCGTAAGACGTGCAGCGGTTGTTCGCCCAGATACGAAGGTACGCACGAATTGGGAAGACACCACAGAGACATGGCAGGGAAGCCGCCAAGTCGTATGCAATAAGAGCTTGGTGATTAACGTTGCTTTGACTTCTCTAACCGACAGGAAGATATCATTCCTCCGTCCCAAACTGGGCGGAAGGGACCAGAAGGCTTGAGCGAAGGCCGCGAATAACCCGTTTTGTCCCCTCCTACTCTTTCAACCCTCCCTCCCCTCTTTTAATTACCTGCTCCTTCCCCTTAACCTACTGGAAGGCCGTCGTTTGAACGCAGCCGAAATAAATGTCGCTAAAAGTTGAAAGTGTTGTCTGCATCAATTTTCGTCCCGTTTTCGTGTTTATTCTTTCCGGTTGTTTAAGTGTATTTACCAACACGCTCGTTTTTAATGTTAAGCCTGTAGACCCTTTCCCCGGATTGAAAGAAAAAATAAAACGATGCCCCGTGACGAGTTGGCCTCCTTGACAAGTTCGCCTATGACCTGTTGTCCTGTGACGACCGGGCTTTTGACGAGTTCTCGTAGGCTACGTTTACATGGATACGACCGTAGCGCATCGAATTGAGTTGGCACATTAAATTCACTCTAACCACTGCGTTTACATGAATTCGAATCGACCGGTGGCGATGCCTCGCGTCATATGAATACCGCGCACCCCACGTGGCCTGTCGAGGGGAGGGGTGGATTAGTGGAGTCCATCGGTAACTGCGTGGTGTGGACGGTGGCACAAAACGGAGAGGGGGAGGAGAGCAAAGCTTGAAGGCCATCTTACCATTTCTCCCCTCCATCCTTCTCCACCTTCCCCCGTGGTTCATACACCCGATTCGATTCACTAGAGTTTGCACGGAGGTCTCTATTCGGCTTGAAAATCTCAAACCAATCTCTTCAAAAGGATCGGTTCGGACTCGATTCGATGCGCTTGGCTAGCGAATCGAGGCGTTTACATTGGACGATTCAATTCGTTAACGCGATTGGATGCGCTACTGTCGTGTCCATGTAAACGCAGCCCTAGACCACTTCGCCGCGCTCTTCGAGTGAGCCGAATAGAGAAACCTAGTACCCAAGAAAAAGAAAAAAAGAAGAAAGCAGGATGCGGCGACACTTCGAAGAAGAATGATTCAGGACTCTGCCCCGCAAACTTAAACCTGTTTTTTTTTTTAGAGAATTTTAGGCGCTACGCTTGGAATTCTTCTTTTTCAGTAAGCTTCTTCGGATGCGCGATCAACCTATTTGAGGGGCTGTAATCCGCACGCTGTTTGTTTGTTTGATGCTCTATCCGGGGCTGCTATTTTAGCAGCAGCATGAGGGACGTTAGCTAGGCCAGGGTGAAGGCGACATCCTTGACGAGAAGGGGACAAGGACATCCAGTGGTTTTGAAGAGTACCGTCACGTGACACCTACCAGAAAAGATAAGCGGTAATATCCCAATCACGGCGTTCCATAAAAAAGCTGAAAGCTCGACCACAAAAAAAAAAGATATCCTGCAAAGCGAACGAAAATATCTGAAAGGCATTGTGTCGCAAGATATCTCGTTTGTTTCCTTATGTTCGTTCATATTTTTGGTTGACGCCGTATTTGTTTCAGCTCCCGAGGGAGTACGCAAGCTGCGTCCTTCACGCCCGGCAGTGGACGAAACCGCGAAAGGCATATATTGTTGCCAGAAGGTGCGGGGAATCTGGTTTAGCAAAGCGTAGGGGGATCATGCTCTTTTACTTTCTTCTTTATTTCCCCTTTAAAATGCCCTGCAGCTGAAAACAACGAGTACATAACCCATGAAAATAGCAGTTCCTGACGCTAAGAAAGTAATACTTCAGAAAATACATAAACCAGCTTTTCGTTTCGGGTTTGTTTTGAACTAAACTTACTCACTATGCGTGCAAAAGTCGATGCAAGTACTGAAAGCAATTATGCCATTTCATCATTTTTGTAATTGGGTTACTTTAATACCTGTATATTCCTTTTTTTGAAGACAGTAAAGACATTATAGCCAAACAGGAACTGTCGTGCTAAAACGTACAGTGCGAAGTGAAGACAAATACTTTTTTTGTAGTCCACACACACACACACAAATGCTATGCAGCATCGAACGTACCGTTTTGTTTTCGCACATTATGTGATGTCCTCTATCGCGAAAGTACAGGTGTAAAAGCGCTGTGGAGGCGCCACGAAAAACAATTTTTTTTGTAAGTGAACCGAGTGTTATAGTGGAACGAAAAAATAAATAATTAACGAATTTTTATCGTGAACATTTCACTTCAAAGTAGAACTTTAACCAAGTGACGACTACGTGCTTTCATGCCAATTTCAACGAAGTTGGGACAACGACGATCGTGTTGAGTCTTGTGAATGCGAATATGGAGCAGCATGTTTATGTTATAATCATTGTTTGTAATCGCTGCGCAGTACCTGCCGAAAGAAGATATTATTTGAGCACAGTGCCAACCGTTTCCGTCTACGTGCTACGAATACAGCAACGGTGTTCGTAAAAGAAATGATGAGGAAATACCGTATCGTTGATGGTGCGATTGTGAATATAAAATAAAAATGTTTATTGAACCAATAATTGCAAGCTGTTCGTCGCCGAATCCCGGAGAAAAGCTCCCCGGAGAAAAGCTCACCGCGAAAATGGCGGATGAGGCGAAAGGCTCACCGGCCATTGATCGCATCTAGAGAAAAACTCACCGATATTTTTTCTTCTTTTCATATGGAGGCTGTTGGACCATGCGTAACAAATATCAAGTTATTAATATTAAAATTCGTCAGCTTTGAAAAAAGGAAAATCAGTTTTTTGTAGAATTAGCGAAGGGCAACTCCGGTCCATACTTTCGATTTTGGGATTATGACTGTTTTCAGCGCAGTCAGCGTCCCTGGAATTGCAAGGTGTAATTTTTTTCTCGTTATTGTGCGTAGTTTTGAAGATATCGACGCCTCAAAGCTATGTTTGGGGCGCGTCCAACAAAACCGAAACTAGCCGCTCGAGGCCCCGGCAACACTGGAAATCAGCCGCTATGTGAACGTGACGTCAGGATCGTTCGCGCTCCACGAGTACGCAGACCGAGCGGCACCTACCTCTGTTGCGCTAGCCGTCTAAAGATAGAAGGTAAGCTGATTTTGTTTGGAATTCTGTAAACGTGGTAAAATCCAGCATATGTAGTAAGAGTTAGTGCGTATACCCAAAAGCTAGCAACTAGAAAACCCGTGAACTCGTTCGGTGCCGCACTCGGCGGCCGCCGTCGTGCGTGCGCTATGCCGTACTGGTTGCTTGTATACCCAAAAGCTAGCGACTGGAAAACGAGTGAACTCGTTCGGTGCCGTACTGATGGCTGTCGCCGTGCGTGCGGTCTTCCGTAATCATCGCTAGGCCTATATTGTCATCGGGGCTCCGTGGATGGAACAACGTTACTCTACGCCGCGCTGCCAGTGACGTACAGTACTGGGGGCCCACTCGCTTTCGCGCTGCGGGTCAGTCCCAGACACGAAGCTTTGAGGCTCTGCGGCGGGGCCGCGGCGCCCGAACACACGTGTGCTGGGCTGTACTCGTCGGTTTTTTCGTTCGTTCTTTTTCCTCGGGCGAGTAAAAGCCGAAGTCAAAAGTCCACTCGTCGAGCAGCGTTCACCCACACCTTCTCCAATTTCCGGTCTGTTGGAAACTTGTGAAAAACCACCTCCGGGTTGCGCAGCGGGTTGTTTGAGCAACCCACAGCGCTACAAGTTGCACTCGGCATATTTTCGAGGAACAGCTGGGCAGTCTTGAGTGCACCGAGTTGCTCGCTAAAACGAGTCTTGGAGTCCTCACAAGCAAATAAACAAAAGGCTATACCGAAGCTACACGGGCTACAGATAAAAGCAACGGCTAAACACGCCAATCAGAAGCCGAAGTAGCGGTGGTAGCGGCTCAAAGAAGCGCACTCCGCGCAACGACCGGACAGGAGGAAAAAAGAGAACGATACTCGACGTCATGGCCCAATGTTGCTTTAGCGATCGGCAACCCGCTGGCCGCCCGCTAAGGAGCAGCGGCTCGCGGCGGGTCTCATTTTTATTATCGGCATTAGTTTAGAATGCGGCGTCCCCCGGGCGTAATTTTTTGGCTGGGGTCGTATTTTTGTGTCACTACAGCGATACCAGTAATTTATTTCACCTTGAGTTTTAACCGGAGTTGCTCTCTTAGCTTATTAGGTAGTTTTCTCTCAAATTAATTATTGCGTTCGAGTGTTTTCTGTGGTTTACTCTCTAGGCAACGAAAGCATAACTGAAAACTTTATGAACTTCAAAAACAGTAAAAAGTTCGAAAACCTAATAATGTCCGCCTAAAACCTAAAAAGCAAAGCTGTAAATGCCGAAAATACGAAAGTGCATGCGCAACAACCCGGTGCCTGAAATTCTCTTTCAAGCCTTTTTTAAACTTTGACAGGCTTTTGAGAGAAGCACAACGAGAAATTGGCAGAACTAGCGCATTATTCATTTCTCTCGATGGAGGCGTTCCGTCTATTTGTGTAATGATTTTTTTTTTTATTTTAGTAGCTGGTGGTTCATATGTTCATGGGGCAGCACGGCGGACGGAAAAACAGTTAATAAAGATAATAAAAGAAGTTGTGTGTCGAAAAAGAATTTTTACACAAGCCTTTCGTTATGTTTCACACAAATGTACTTCGGTGTTGGGGTCGCGGATATCTGGGATTGAACTTGAACAAAGTAGCTTTTTCCTTCCTCCTACTGTTGCCACGGATGTCTTCTGACCTTCCTACGGTCCAAGGTCGCCACAATCTGACTCGGTGAGAATCGGGTGGTGAGCTCCGTAGTTTGGGTATTTGCAGGCGAGTGCAGTATACCTCTTTGTTCTTTGAGAAATCGTTATACTGCCGAAAAAGTGCGGTGCCTAAAGGCTCAGTATAATGAGGTGCGTCCTGAAAATATTTTTTTGTGTATAGAGGTGATTTGTGTTGTTTAAAACTTGGAATTATTAAAATGTCCAACGTCGAATTGCTGGATAATCGGAATGTTCAAAAGTTAACCACGGAACAATGAAGTCACTACATTAATGCCAAAGCGTCAGAAGGCAGCAATATTCATTTACTTCGTCTTTGAAAGATAATTTTGTAGGAGCAACTGGGAGGGAGCATGAAAAAGTTGGTTGGACGATGACTGCGTGTGCAAGTAGAAAAAAGAAAAAAAAAGCTAGCAACACACTTATGTCTCTGCACGTACTTAGTGCGGCAGCAGAGGATATATTCTGCGCTTCTAACTGGAATTAGTGCAAACGTTTGGCTAAAACCTTTCACCCAGCCGCCGGTGAAGTGCAGTGTCTGATCGAACATATTGAACTCAACCTTTATCACAACAAGCTGAAACTCCACTTGAATGTGACGCTAGCGGTGTGGACTGAATGCTAAAGGTAGAAAACGTGACGTTATTTGAAAAAAAGAAGAAATTAAGCAGCGTGAATTTTTTAATAGAGTATACCATGATCGACGTCCACACAAGCCTAAATACTCGTAAATTATCTAAAACCCGCACACTCCGTAGGTTCAGTCCAACTAACCTTATCAATAGACTCGACCATGTCATTGTGGAAACAGATAAAAAACATTGGCAAAAGATTAGACTGAATAAGTGAACCTAACGCAAGTATTTTACCAACCGACGGTCGCGCGCCTTCAAAACGATTTCCAATCATGACTACACACCTTGGACACACTTTGGGGAGCAACACATATTTACGTCGCCGATCGAGGTCTTCATTCAACATGTAGTGCTGACCGAAAGAAAATGCTAACCTGACACTCAATCTCTCGCCGCAAAGTACGATTTCGAAAAGGCGGTACTATACGTCACTTGAGGTCAAAACCTAAGCTATAGAAACCAACGTCGTAAAATGGGGAGCGACACTGCCTAGTTGATACAAGTTGATTCCTTGTCTTTTTTTTTGTCTTTTTTTTTACGGAAGAGGTTTTGGGGGGGGGGGGGTAGGCGCTGATTGTCTTACTCTTTTGTGGCTTTTGATAGAAGCAGAACGAGAGACTGGCAGAACAAGCGCACGATTCATTTCTCTTGGTGGATGCGTTCGATGTACGCGGACTGATTTATTTTTTTCCTTTATGTAGCTGGTGGTTCTTGTCTTGACTCGGGTCTCAGTTTGTATGTGGTCTTTGTATGCTTTTTTTTTGTTTATAGTAGTTCTTGGTTTTCTGGGATAAAAAAATAAACGAAAAAAACAACAACACAAAAACATTGCTTTGACAAAAAAATAACTTTGTTCTCTTTCGATCAGAAGCGTTTCCAAAGTCCGGAGCACCTCGCCATCGTTCCCGTGACATGTCGCTCGCTTTCGCGTAGACCCCTATATTCTGAAGGCCACCATGTTTTTCGGGAGGAAGGCGATTTTGGGTGCTCGCAGTGTTACAAGAGGGGCAGGACTGAGGGCGGAACCCGAGCACTTGAAGAGGAGGAGAAGAGGGGGGGGGGGGCTTTCTTCTTAGTGGGACTCTCTTTTATAGGTCTCCACGACGTGTTTGTCCTACAGAATTAACTTTCATTAATTTCTCGCCCGTGGCTTCCAAGTACTGCGTGCAACTAGCGAGATAGGATATAGTTATAGTTGATTCACAGGATGCATATTTCTAACGCACAATAGTCTTCCGAAATCAAGGTTTCGCTCAAATGAATAACTCACATGTACAGTTCAACGCGCAATACTTTTGACGTATTGACTCGTGAGAGATGTTCCAGACCCAACATCTAAATTTTGTTCCGTAACCTGCTACTATTTTGCGCACATTTTGCGCCATATCGAAATGAACGCGCATGAAGAAAGTGACACACGTTTTCCCTCGATGAAAATTTCACGCCATCTCTTTGTCTTCCCAGGTACCATGAGCGTTTCACAGCGACGCGGAACATTCAACCAGAAAAAACGTACAATGGCATCTTTCGTACATTCATTACTTCTATAACACAGAGCCGCTTCGTATCTTTTGTTTTTCTTTCATGGTTCTAATTTTTTCCTGCCCATTACGGCTGTAACAGCGCCAGGTTTGTCTGCACTCTCGAAATTGATCAAAGGCTCAGACCAGGGACGGGCCAATTTAAACTAGGAGAATTCATTTAACATTGTAGCAAAATAAATATATCATATCGATTGAAAAAATACGATTTTAAATATTTGATCTGGACACATACTGTGCACAGCGAATGCGATAGCGAGTCAGCGTGCAAAACGCCGCCACAAGACGCCACACAACATCTCAGCGATTCTTGCATAGCACCAAGTACGCAAAAGTAAATACAGGTATTGGTTCACATCATTTAACCAAATTTATATAAAACCCGCACACCCCGTTGGTTTAGTCCAGAAAAGGTTATCAATAGACTCGACCATGTCACTTGTCGAAACAGATAAGACATTATAAAAATGATTAAACCGACTAAGTGAATCTGGCGCACTAATTTTACCTGTCGATGGTCGCGCACCTTCAATACGATTTCCAATTGTCACTGTGCACTTTGGACACATTTTGGTGTGCAACACACATTTACGTCGCCGCGCGAGGTCTTCATTCAACGTTTAGGGCTGACCAAAATAAAATGCTAACATGACTCTCAATGGGTCGCCGCAAAGTAGGATTTCGAAAAGAGGGTACTGTACGTAACTTGAGATGAAAACCTAAGCTATAGAAACGAGCGTCGTAAAAAGGGGACCGACGTTTTTATATTACTTTTCAGAAATATCATGCTACAGTGATTATGCAACTCCAAAACAGCAGATGTTGGGGTACTACACACATTTACGTCGCCGCCCGAGGTCTTCATTCAACGTGTAGTGCTGACCAAAACAAAATTCTAACGTTACTCTCAATAGCTCGCCGCAAAGTGCGATTTTGAAAACGGGGTACTGTACGTAACTTGAGGTAAAAACCCAAGCTATTTAAACGAGCGTCGTAAAAAGTGGGTCCGAAGTTTTTGTTTTACTTTTCAGAAATATCGTGCTACCGTAATTATACATCTCCAAAGCAGCAAAGCCTATGCTAAGACCAGTAATAATTAAAACCGCCAAACCATAGATCGGGTGCGATCTGTAGATAAATAGCGAAGACTTCGAGTAGCGTCCTGATACGCACGCCACTGTCTTGAGTGGTGACATCTTACAGCTCGATTTCGGTAATTATTATGCAACTCTAGATAATATGGCTCCACCCTAACACAGGCAGCACTCCAGGCATCCCGCCTCTTAGTAGGGTGTCTCGATGTGCGTCTCTTTCTGGGTGAAGACATCCTTTGTTGTAGTCTGTACCAACGACGCGTGCTAATTCCTACATATAAGTAAACGGGGGTAACAACAGTGGCCCCAAAGCACCATTAAGCGCAAGATGCTCGTTGAGAAATGCAGCTGCGCTCTTTCTTTTCTTGGGTAAAGTTGCATTTGCAGTTGCATTTCTCGGTTTGAGCATCTAGCACTTACTAGTGCATTGGCGCCACTTTGGTTCCCACCGTTTACTTATGTGTAAGATTAGCACGCGCCGTTGGCACACAATACTACAAAAGATGTTTTCACTCAGAAAGAATTCGATGGTCACCAACGAACTAGGATATTAACTGAGGCCTTTTACATTTCCAAGTTCAAAGACAACTGCGTCAGCGCGCCTTCAATAGATCTTTATGATTGTGAGTAGTGACATTTTTGAGGTGCTTCAACTTGTGACGATCATGTGACGGTCATGTGTCGTGATGTAATTTTTGTTTGGTGTGACCACGCCGTTGGGCGTTTCTTTCAATATAAACAATTGACAGTCAGCGCTCCGTCCGTGAGCATCTTCTCTGTCCATGTGCCTCTGTTCGCGCCGTTTTACCCGTAAACATGCTTCACCAACTAGCCCAAGTTTCAACAGTATTACGGTTCAGCATTGTTTATCAGTGTTCAGTAATCACTTATATGGCCTCCTGCTTTACGATCTATGTTGGCAGGTTTCTACACAACTATGAATGAACGGTAACAATGTATAAGTTGTTGTTTCTTATATGAAGGCATGCCGGAATCATGCATCTGCTGAACATAAGGCAGCGTTATCTACTTCTACGTGTTGCACTTTTTCAAAGGGGCATGAGTGTGTTGCAAAATATTTGAGACTAACTGTTGGCTATAGCAGCTCGCTTAGCCAAAACAATTGAAGTTTCTTTTTTCAGACCTTCCCACACCCCCAATAAGAACGTGGAAGCAAATGGTCAGAAGCAAGCACAAGTGAAAGTGAAAAATATATTTGAATTAGAGTACTATGCACTGAGTTATTAAAGTCTTTGAAAGATATACCAAGTTACTCCCAAAACGTTTTAGAAAGAGTAACTTGAGTAATAAAGTCAAGTACAAGTCTGGTTGGAACACATGTAAAGGACAGTTTTATTTGCCACATTTCTTAAAGATCCAGCGGAACTATGCGCATGTCATGAAAAATGTCACAGTCCTAACACCACGCGGGAGGACCTCCTACAAGAAGGATGCAGTTCGTTCCACGTGTCAGACTTCCGGGGCAACGTTTGTGCTACACATTCACACGGATGTAAAGAACCTCCTTAAAACTGACAGCAGCAGCAGCAGCAGCATAGAGGACCGACAAACCATGCTCTGAGCCAGAGCCATTTCAAATAGAAGACTTTCCCACCGGCATCCAATATCCGTTGAATTACTGGACACTTGAAGAATGCACCTGCAAAAATCGTGCATGCGTCGAGTCTCTATGACCCAACCCAGACTCCACCAACAAGGACAGAGAAAAGTCGGATGTTCCATGCAAGCAGCACCTGCCAGGTCATTACATGGTTTTAAATTTATGCTGAGACATAAATTAGTAAACAAGGGTGTCATCCACACAAAAGAGGGTCACACAAACTTCTGAACGAAGAGCAAAAAAAAACACTCTATAGAGGAGTGAGAGAAATATAATTAAAAGGTTAAAAGGCGCGAACAAAACCGGACCAAAAAAGACAGACGTACGACAGGGAAAGGCGTCGAACGTGTGTCTTTGCTTTTCCTGTTTTGTTCACGCCTTTAACCTTTTAATCGATAGGAACAAACTAGCCTTAACCAAAGTTTTATTCCGAGAAAAGAAGTATTTGCTACCCTAATTCTCCAAGTCTCTCACATGTACCTAAGAGAAAAGTGCATATATTTTCCACCAAGTGCAAAGCCCTCAAAGAAGGTGAATAGATGTTATTTTGTAAGCTACAAAAATATATTTAATGATATCTACTAATAATGTCTGTTTATTACATTTTAAACTAAGAACACATCATTATTTCAAAATACTAAACTTGTGCGTAAGGCTGATATTTGGTGCTCAGATATAAAAATACTTAGGTATGATAGATATAATACACCTATCATGATCTGTTGCCGGATATCTTAAGAAAAATTGTATTTCTGCAGTGGAATCATGAAAATAAAAATGGTGAACATCGCTTGGTAGGGTGCCCAGTTTTCAGATTCTGAAACTTCTTTAGTAGATGTTAGTTATTTAGCTCTTCATATTTGCCCAATTTCACTGTGAGAAGTGGAGTTGTATAAAAGTAATAGGCATACATATATGCTATATTTTACAGTTAAACTGGCATGCCATACAAGTAGTAAGAAAGTATCAAAGAAACAATTTAGCGCATACATAAGAGGTCAATATAGTCTAAATGAATTTGCTTTACTTTCAAGTGACGAGTTCAGTTGCGTCCAACGCAGAAAACGTCGGAGATTTCTACAGTCGAGGATTCTGAGGCTCGGTAGGATAAAGCCGTGCATACATCCAGGCACCTCTGGTAACCGCTCTAAGAATATCCTTAAAACACTAGCACCACAAAACAAGATCGAGCAAACAGTGATTTAAGAGAAGGTTAGCCTTAAATAAGTTCTTGTCACAGTGCTTTCGACAAGTTTGTTCTTCTTAAAGGTCTCGAGCTTAATAAAGAAGGTTCACTTGAACAGCAATCATGATAATTATCACTGTCCGTTATGTGAGAAGTCGTCGGCGTCAAACAAATATTATGAATTCGAATATTTTGGTGCCTGTAACAAACAAGGTCAGATTACAGTCTATGGCTTATGCCGTCAAGCGAATTTCGTTTGTGCTGCCCATGCCCGATAGGAATGTTGCTTTATCCATACATCAGGTCAAGTAAGTCAAAGAAATCATACGAAAAGGTTGTTTTTTTGGTTTTAAGGAAATACACTGTAAGCTGTCAAACAACGTAATAGTGTTTGTATATGTTCATAAAGCGAGCCTATGGTATCTTGGGACAACAGCTACTGCCAGGCTTTCAAGCTGTAAGTATCAAAGCTTGTCACATATTTATAAAGTTAATAGCAAGACTTATAACAATAAACATAAGGAATGTAGAGTCTTTCTATCAAGCATTGATATGAACCACTGGGTTCAGACACTGATGCATGTACATAAAGCAGGAAAAAAGAATTGTGTTAGTTGCTAAACCATTTCTGCTTTTGAAAAATGCAAACGTTTTCGGAAGAGGCACCGACCGGTCTTGTGATATAGAAAAATTAACTTCATCTTCATTGAAAAATACCAATTCACAAAAACAAGAAAAGGCTAATTCTCTTTCGTTCTAATTATAATATACTGTAAACTACTTAATTTTCGCGGGTTCAAATTTTCGCGAATCGGGCCAAAGCTGAAAATTTGAAATTATTCACGGGTTCTAATTTTCGCAAATTGAGTGTAGCTTCCATAGCGTTCACACATTGCACGAATTGTTCGCGGGACGTATTTTTCGTCGTTTGTAGGTGATTCGCGAAATTCGCGAAAATTAGGTCCTCGCGAAAAATTTAGTCGTTTACAGTAACAAGAAACGAGTCAGATGACTATTTCTATTAGTGCAGCAAGCGGCAAACACGATCGAATGAAAAGAACAGCAGTCTGCTTTAGGTATGCACTGGCAGGTTCCCAGATTCATGACCAGTGAATGCAGTCATAGAAAACCCAAACTTGAACAGTATTTGTGGAACAATACATATTGTGGGTATTGCAAGCCAAAGAGTTCAATAAATTGCGGCGTTAGCTAGAAAAAAAAGATAGTACTTATTCTGATTGCGAATTGAGAAGGTTACTGCTGTTCAAGCTTCTTCTGAGTTATCTGCACTAGCACACAATGATAACTAAACCATGTCCTATATATTAGCAATGCAAAAGGGTTAATGGTAACCAGTATTTACTAGAGGTGCACAACCATTTAAAAGCAAGCTTTTCTTCTTCGGGGTGTTAGGGAATTTTAGAACATTCGAAAATTGTAAATAATGTTTTCACAATTCCCCAGTTTTTGGTGTCAAGCTTCACCGCTTCGCGCCAGTGCGAAGTAGTGAAGCTTCACCGTTTCGCACCTGGGCGTGCATCAAGCTTCACTGTTTTCCACCAATGTGCTAGGAGAAGCGCATTACATGAAAGAGCGCGTTCTTTGGCACTGAATGATAATACAATAAAAAAAGCAAAGGTTCAAGCGAGCTGGACAAGAATGACGAAAATAATTACCCGAAAAGAGGAAGAAAGGTATCAAGAAACCAACACAAATCTCCTGACACAGCTAGGTGACTGGTGCGCGACCGAAAAATCTGCCTGGTCCCGGTTCGATACGAGCTCCAGGCGGATTTTTCTCGGTCGCGCACAAGTCACCTAACTGTGTTTGGAGATTTGAGTTTGTCCTCTGTTCCCTTTGTTCGCCTTCTCTAGGCATTATTTTCGCCATTTTTAGTCCAGCTCGCTTTTACCTTTGCATAAAATTGCATTACCAATCATTACCTTAAAAGTGCAAGTCGTTGACCTTTCTTGGTGTTAGACAAGTGGCAGCTGATAAAATTCATTTCCTTTACTGACGTGTAACTCCTTGTTAGCTCAGTTGGTAGAGCGCTCTACTGTAAATAGAGAGGTTCCTAGTTCGATACCAGGACAGGGCGGATTTTTTCGGTCACACACCAGTCACCTAGCTGTGTCTGGAGATTTGTGTTCGTCCTTCTTTGTCATTCTTTCGACACGACGGCATCGGAACTTTAGTTCACTTTTGTAGGCCAGCTCTCTCTTCGGTTGTTACTAGAGTGTCACCTAAAATCAGTTGTAGAAACTGCTTTTAAAGGACAGTACAGCAAAATAGAAGATGGATCTGTATTAAAATAGAGGAGGTAGTCATTGCTGCACTTGCAATGTTACAGTATGTGTTATCCAGCTTTTATTATCAGGGAATCTATTTCCTACATACAAGTATTTGAATGGTTTTCATCTAATAATTTGTCACATTTCCTATGCAAAATGAGGCCATAATTTAAATGATATTAATGCGTAATCAACTCAAATGTGTAAAATATTTATATTACAAAATATTCTTAATTCAGCTAGCAGTCATAGATTACTATCTATATCAGATTCATATCCAAATATTCGATATTTGCACGCCTAAATAGTATGGCAAGGTTACAATGTCACTGTATTGTTTGTTGAAGCTTAGAGCTTTTAGAATTGCAGGCAACCAAGAAGAACTCAACCTTGGTGGAAACTGCAAACCAAAATGTGACAGGAAGAAAGCTGAGTTTTTAAACCATGCGTAGTGAAATTATTGCACACGGAACATGACACAAACGGCACACACATTTCAAAAGAGGAATTAACGAAAAGTCAAAATTTCCAATACCATCAAATATATTACATTTTATGTTGAAGCACTTTTTTCGAAAACAGTCTTGTCATTTCTGGTTTCAGGTCGATCAAACCTTAATCTAGTAAAATATAGTTTGTTTCTAGCCGTAAGCAGGAAGATCTTGGTATTACTTTGGATTATCTTGTATAAAATTGTAAAATGGCATACACAAACAACTGTGGGCAAGAAATTTGATATTGTTGAAGGTTGTTAGATGAGTGTCAAATGCATCAGCTCTAACTTTTTCTACATAATATTTTGTAGAAGAAAACGAAAGATTTCTTGCACGGAAGCTGTTCCAGCTTTCGTGCAAGAAGGAGAATTGTGGGCACGGTCGGTTACCTTTTAATATTATCTTATGGTGCATATTCCACCTCATTAAATAGGCCCTACTCATTCAGGAACTTCACACGTGGATGGAGGTGCGTCTTAACGATGTTCGCCCTTTACTTTAGTGCCGCTTCGCTCTACTCCGGGGCATGCGTAGTGGCCGCTGGATATTGCACCCCGATGTCTGACGAAAATGCAAATGCTGCCCACAACGGCAAGCGATGTTCGTTCCTCTCTATCGATCAAGCACCGTCAGTGGGACCTGCCAGACTTCGCAGGCCCGCCTGAAGCCGAAGTACAGGACTTGCTCAAGCACTATGACCTACTAAACCAGCACAATTTTTGGGACTACATGATGAAGCTCGCCAACGTCGTATTTATTATAAAGGGCAGTTTCCTTCAGTGGTTCGACAATAACGAATAAAAAATAATTAATAGAACGGATTTAAGACAGCATTCGTAGACGTTTACAGGACACCAAAACGTTGCCGCTAACAAGCACGGAACGAGTTATCCCACCGTTACCAAGGACCGATTCAATCCTCTACGTCGTACATTGAAGACGCTCCTCGTTTCTGTAACCGTGTGAATTCAGCCGTGCCCGAGGATGACGAAACCCGCCACCTCTTCAAGGGCATGTCACAGGAATTATTTTTGTAGTGTCCCCCCAAATCGCCCCCATCGTTCGGCAGCTCATAGATAAATGCAAACACTACGAGAGCCTTCAAAGTGGTTGTATATCGAAAGTACTCTCTGCGGTTCTTCCAGAAAGTTCGAGTACACTTAGTTCCACCGACCTTACGACCTTGATCCACACAATCATCCGTGCGGAATCGCGAGACTCTATTTTCATTCACTACTTCCGCCAATCGAGCGACACTGTGCAGCAATCCGTCGAAGCACCCACTAAGCAGCAAATCGTTAAAGACGAGCTGCGCACCGCGCTTCATCCGGCGGACTCTGTACCCACCGCATTCTCACCAGCGCCACTTTCGTCACCCTTCTTTACGCTATGTAGCGGGAACACCAA